>CAUYRH010042558.1:0-21809 GCA_963574655.1 Perodicticus potto | reverse complement strand
ACAAGGCCTACAGACACATGAAAAAATGCTCACCATCCTTAATCATCAGAGAAATGCAAATCAAAACTACTTTGAGATATCACCTAACTCCAGTAAGATTAGCCCACATGACAAAATACCCAAACCAGAGATGTTGGCGTGGATGTGGAGAAGAGGGAACACTTCTACACTGCTGGTGGAAATGCACACTAATATGTTCCTTTTGGAAGGATGTTTGGAGAGTACTTGGAGATCTAAAAATAGACCTGCCATTCGATCCTATAATTCCTTTACTAGGTATGTACCCAGAAGACCAAAAATTACATTATAACAAAGATATCTGTACCAGAATGTTTATTGTAGCCCAATTCATAATCGCTAAGTCATGGAAGAAGCCCGAGTGCCCATCAACCCATGAATGGATTAATAAATTGTAGTACATGTATACCATGGAGTACTATGCAGTCTTAAAGAAAGATGGAGCCTTTACCTCTTTCATGTTTACATGGATGGAGCTGGAACATATTCTTCTTAGCAAAGTATCTCAAGAATGGAAGAAAAAGTATCCAATGTACTCAGCCCTACTATAAAGCTAATTTAAAGGTTTCATATGAAGGCTGTAATCCAACTATAACACAACAATATGGGAAGGGAGGGGAGGAGGGGAGGTTGGGGTGGAGAGAGAGTAATTGGTGGGGCCATACCTATGGTGCATTATAGAAGGTACAGGTGAAACTTACTAAATGCAGAATACAAATGTCTTCATACAATAACTAAGAAAATGCCATGAAGGGTACGTTAAACAGTTTGATGAAAACATTTCAGATTGTATATGAAAACAGCATATTGTACCCCTTAATTGCACTAATGTACACAGCTATGATTTAATTAAAAAAAATAAATTGTATTTCTATTTGCTAGCAATAAACAATTTGAAAATAAAATGAAGAAAACAAATCCAGTAATAATAATGTAAATCAAGAATTAAACTCTTAAGAATAAGTTTAACAAGTAAAGTGCAAGACCTGTACACTGAAAATTCATTTGTAGATTAAATTAATCCTTATAAAAATTTCAATAGGCTTTTTCTTTTGGTAGAAATTTATAGCATGAACTTAAGATTTATCTGGAAAATGCACAAGACCCAGAATACCCAAAACAACTTTGAAAAAGTCCAAACTTGGAAGATTTATATTATCTGACTTCAAATTTTACTATAAAGTTATAGTAAATCAAAATATAGTATTAGCATAACGACGAATGTTTCATATCAATGAAACATAAGAGTCAAGAAATAAACTCTTTTAATCATGATCAAATGACTTTTGACCAAAATGCTAAAGTAATTCAATGAAGAACGAATAGTCTTTTGAACAAATGATGCTAGTACAATCGGATATTCATATGAACAAAGTAGATAGCTACCTCAGGCAATCTACCAAAAAGAACTCAAAATGGATCACAGACCAAACTGCAAAAGTCAAAACTATTTAACTTCCAGGGGGAAAAAAATAGGGTAGAAAATCTTTATGACCTTCAGTTAAGCAAAGATTTCTCAGATACAATATCAACAGCATGATTCATAAAAGACAAAATTGAATGGAATTCATTACAATTTTTTTTTACTATGTATGTTTTCATTTTTTGTTTTTAAAATATTCTGTTTAAAAAATTTTTCCATTAAGAAAATGGAAAGATAAGCTACAAACTGAAGGAAAAAAAAAAATATATGTATACCCAGAAATCAATAGGAAGTCAAACAACTCAATTTAAAAATGGACAAAAGGGCCGAGCGTGGTGGCTAACACCTGTAATCCCAGCACTTTGAGAGGTGTAAGTAGAGGATTGCTTAGGCCAGGAGCTTAAGGCCAGCCTAAGCAACATAGCAAAACCCCATCTCTACAAAAAAGTGGTGCCGGGTGGCGCTTGTGGCTCAGTGTGTAGGGCCCCGGCCCGTATACCCAGGGTGGAGGGTTCAAACCCGGCCCCAGCAGAACTGCAACAAAAAATAGCTGGGCGTTGTGGTGGGCGCCTGTAGTCCCAGCTACTCGGGAGGCTGAGTCAAGAGAATCGGCCTAAGCCCAAGAGCTGGAGATTGCTGTGAGCTGTGCGACACTATGGCACTCTATTGAAGGTGACAAAGTGAGACTCTGTCTCTACAAAAAAAAAAAAGAGTGGTGTCACATGGTGGTGCATGCCTGTAGTCCTGGCTACTAAGGAGACTGAAGGAGTATGAAATTTAATAAAACTGATGAAGAAAATGGGCTATTAAATCATTCTGATCTGGCCGCTAAATACTGAATTACTGAATTTCAAAAGTAAACATACCCATATATAAACTTGCCTTGGGGACAATGCACTCAGATTAATTGAAAGCATTCCCAGCCCAGATGCAGCGCATTCCGGGTGGTGTGGGTAGGGGTATATGTAGGGGTACACGGCACGCTCCTGTGAGGAGGACTCAATGTAGGGGTACATGGCTCGCTCCTGTGAGGAGGACTCTATTTAGGGGTACACGGCACACTCCTGTAAGGAGGACTCTATGTAGGGGAATACGGCACATTCCTGTGAGGAGGACTCTAAGTAGGGGTACACGGCACGCTCCTGTGAGAACTCTATGTAGGGGAATACGGCACACTCCTGTGAGGAGGGCTCTATGTAGGGGAATACGGCACACTCCCGTGAGGAGGACTCTATGCAGGGGTACACGGCACACTCCTGTGAGGAGGACTCTATTTAGGGGTATACGGCACACTCCTGTGAGGAGGACTCTATGTAGGGGTATACGGCACACTCCTGTGAGGAGGACTCTATTTAGGGGTATATGGCACACTCCTGTGAGGAGGACTCTATGTAGGGGAATACGGCACACTCCTGTGAGGAGGACTCTATGTAGGGGAGCACGGCACACTCCCACGAGGAGGACCTTGTGTAGGGGAATACAGCAGGCTCCCGTGAGAAGGATTTTATGTAGGGGTACACGGCACGCTCCTGTGAGGAGGAATCAACTGCAACTCCCAGACTGCCCAACAGATGCAAATACTGCATAACCCAATAGTATGCACCCTTACATTAATCCGAAATACAAAATAAATAAATAAAAGCATTCCCAGAAAACCAGAAGACCTCATAATTTATATAAACCAAGGAACCAGTTTTGTTTAAATATATCACATTTCCTGTGTGCAGGTAACAGATCCAGAAGTTTGGTATAGATCCACTTTATTTTCGGGACTCTTTTCGTGAGTCTCCTTTCTTGGTCACACGTGGGTCTCCGCTGACGGCGCCCTGGCCGCGGTCGGGTCCCGCCGCCCGACCTCCCCACGCCGCCTCTCCCTCAGGGCCGGACCTCCTTTCAGTCCCCAGGGAAACGCACCGCTCGGGTCGCGCGCTGGCAGGGACCCCCGTTCCCTCTCGCCCCTTGCTCCTCCGCTCCCTTTCTAGGCCAACTCCTGATCCCCTTCTCGGAGAGCCTCCATCCAGACTCCACCTCCCTCTCCGTCACCCCCACGCCGACCCCCGTCCCACCCGTGGGGATCCGCACTTACGGCCCGGACCGGGGTGACGGTGACGCGGGTGGCGCAGTCTCCTGCAGCCCGGAGCTTCCCGGTCGCCTCGCTGGTCGCTCGCAGCGGGCGGCCGCCGGCGCCGCAACTCGCGGTCTAGCCGAACCGCCGCGCCGTCTCCCGGGCAACTGGACGCTCAGGCCGCGCGCGACAGGGCAGCTTCCGGAGCGCGTTCCCGGGCGCCCGCGGGCCGGTCTCACCCCGCGGTGGCAGTCCCTGCACCCAGCCTGTGTGGGCGCAAGATGCATGTAGATGCTTGGGAAACATTTAAACTACTTTTGCCATTAAAACTGTAATCATGCTAAAGGCACGAAGAGCCCTAAAATTAAGTGCGCATAATGTGAATGCTGATTAATCCGTTTCCCTGCCTGAGCCGTCAGCTTGCAAAATCCTGTCATTAGTCTTTACTTTTCAGTCTTGCCTTATTACCCGATAGCTTTTCAGCACAGTTCTGTAGGCTTTTCCATGAAGCAGCTATTTATTAGGTAATTCATTGATGCCATTTCCCTAAGTCACCAGGCATTGTGCTAGTATCTGGGGCTGATTCAGAATCAACAGGTTTGACACTCATTGGGAAGAAAGTCAAGCAAACGATGCGATGAAAGCTACACGGAGATAAACGCGTTAACGCTGGGAAACAGGATTAACTTAAAAACAGTATTTGCAAATGAGCACATATATAGCATGTTTTAGCATCAACAAAAGCTCCCACATAGTGGACGTCCACTCTTCCCTTTTCCCCCACAGTTGACTCTCCTCCCATTTTTCACACGTATCTTAATTCTTCTCCATTTTCATTTGCTTAGAAATAATCTAGAATCTTTATCTTCAGCAAAGAAAATCAAACTAGAAATCTTTGTCCTTTTCCTCCAAGTCCGAAAACACTTCACTAAACTCAAATCTTCTTATAAACTCACATATACTTATTTCTAATCTCTGCCTTCATAATGCTATAGAAAATTATCTCATTAAGTACGCAAGTAATCACCAGCCTACTTTCATCTTTATGATACTTGATCTGCAGTTTTTGAACTGTTGATTCCTACCTACTTTTCTATAGGAAAGGCCCAACTTTGTCTTCCAGCTTCATGCTCCATTCTCGGTCCCGTTCACCCTAAGCTCTGCCCCATTCAACATTACCATTCCTCGAACAGTTATTTTCTCAAGTGCCATTTAATCTAGGCCACAGCTTCCTACCCTGCTTTCTTCCCACTCATGATCTTCATCTGTCAACTCCTTTGCTTACATACTCTATACAGTTCTACACAGGATTTTCCTTTTCCCAAAACAGAATTATATGAAACTTTTTATACCTCTTTTTAATTCTACTTACTGATGTTTGTCTTTATTCATCCAAGCATGGTCCTTGGATGATACTGACTGGGAATTATGCCTTTTCCATCTTTAGTCCAGTGCCAGTAAAATGCTTGGATAAACTGTAAATGATCAATACATGTTGCTTATGTAATTTTCTCACAAAAGTAAAAAGAAAAAAAAAGACTTTGTTGTAATTTTTTTTCTTTTTTTAAAACAGGGTCTTGTTCTTGTTAGTGGGGCTAGAATGCAATGGCCTCATCATAGCTTACTGCAACCTCAAATACATGGGCTCAAGCAATCCTCCTGCCTCTGCCTCTTGAGTACTTGGGACTACAGACACACACCACCACACCCCACTAACTTTTAAATTTTTTATAGAAATGGGGGTCTGTGTTGCTCAGGCTGGTCTTGAACTCTCAGTTTCAAGCGCTTATTCTGCATTGGCTTCCCAAAGTGGTAGGATTATAGGAATGAGCCACTGCACCTGGCTAGCAGACTTCTTACACTTTAACTGTAAAGTTCATTTTCTGTAAATTGTTTTATCCTTATACAGAACACTTTGGGTCAGGCACAGTGGCTCAAGCCTGTAATTTTAGCACTTTGGGAGGCAGGAGCTTGAAGCTAGGAGTTCTAGACTAGCTTGAGCAAGAGTGAGACTTGATCTCTACAGAAAATAGAAAAATTAGCTGGGTATGCTGTCAGGCACCTGCAGTCCCAGCTACTTGGGAAGCTGAGGCAGGAGATCACTAAAGGAGTGATCCCAGGAGTTTGAGGATGATGCCACTGCACTCTAGCCCAAAAACTGGGGCAAGACCTTGTCTCATAAAAACAAAACAACACTTTGGATAAGAAAAATGCTTTTTGTTGAAGCAAAAATTAAGACACAAAGTTAAATTGTCTTGTAGCAAAGAGAAAATCAGAATTTTAAACCCAACACTTGGAAAAAAATTCTATTTCATAGGGAAAAATGCTAGAGTGTATTTTAGTGGGCAGTGAATATACTGCATATATTCTATGTAAATAGTCTAGCAGTGGTTAAAAGATTATACTTTGAACCAAGTGCCTAGGTTTAAATTTTACCACCAAATTTACCACCTACAGTCCTAGGTTATTTAAGCTTTCTGTGCCTATTATTCTGTCAAAAGGAGTTGACAGAACTTATCCTCCTTGGGGTGTTCTAAGGCTAACGTGGGACAACAAACAGCAGGTAGAAGAGTACCTGGCATGATATGTGCATTGGGAACTTACTATTATATACTCTTGTAGTATTTACCCATTATTTCATATGGCGTATCCTTTCACCTCCCTATAGGATTGATGAAAGCTCATAAAATCTGTCCTTTACATCTTGGTCTCCGCTAAAATCAGAGACACACTTGTAAGCCTGTAGGCCAATATGTCCATAAACAACTGACCACATTCTTCTCAAAAATATCTATGCAATTGGCTAAGATAGCTTGAATTTCAATTAAGATGATCAGATTATTCCCAACGTTTAAGGAAGTGACTTTCTTCCTTTGGAATTTATAAAGATCTGTAATAAAAAGTTCTTGGATAGAGGCTAGAAATTTGCATTTTTCTTTTCTTTCTTTTTTTATGAGACAGAGTCTCACTCTGTTGCCCAGCAACAGTCTCACACTGTTGCCCAGTGGCATCAGTGTAGCCACTGTACTGCAACCTGGGCAACAGAGATTTCAAATTCCTGGGCTCAAGGGATCCCTCCACCTCAGCCTCTTGAGTTTGAGGATTATAGGTGTGAGCCACTGCTTCTGGCCTGAAATTTGCATTTTCAACTGTCATCAAAGATGATTCTTTCTGAGGCAGGTAATCCTTAGACATACTTGGAAACACTGATTTAAATTTAATGCCCACCAGTGGTTCTTATGCTGAGCTGGAAATTGGATTTATATAACTTTATAAAATTGCACATGAACTTTATGGCCACCCTGTATGTTGCTGGGACTCACCCCAAAGATGATCACTTCAGGGATATTTTTTAAAAGTCTCTTGGTAATAAACAACCAATTGTGTATTTTATATTTTGAAAATGTTTCTGAGTGCTTGTCAGTAAAATGTGGCAATTAGGCCAGGCAGGGTGGCTTACATCTGTAATCCTACCACTATGGGATGCTGAGGTGGGTAGATAGCCTGAGTTCAGGAGTTCAAGACCAGCCTGAGCAAGAGCAAGACCCCATCTCTACTAAAAATAGAAAAACTAGCCAGACATTGTGGTGAGTGTCTATAGTCCTAGCTACTCAGGAGGGTGAGGCAAGGGGATACCCTGAGCCCAAGAGTTTGAGGTTGCTGTCAGCTATGATGATGCCACAACACTCTACCCAGGGTGACAGAGTCAGACTCTATCTTAGAAAAAGAAAAATGTGGCAATTAACATTTTACGATATGACCCTTTATATTAACTTCACGGGTCTTGGAACTGAAAAAAAAAAAAGGTCCAGAAAAAAGATTAACAACTTTGTTAATAAGAGCCAAGAACAGAATCTTAATTTCTCGAAAACTTTTTCCATGAGTCTGGTTTTTAGCAAACTGATGACAATGTTATACCATCAAGATGTGTTTTAAATCGTAGTCATTAATGCTAAGATTATTCAAAATGTATTTGGGAAAAGTGATAGATGGACACATAACAATCACAATTATTAGCCATCTGTATGGTTTTAAACATGGAAACTAATTTAGTCAAGACAATTTATTCAAGGCATTGTGACAGGTAGTAGCATAAGCAATAGGAGAAATAGTGTTTTTGGCACCCAATACTGTTCTCTCAATCTTCCCTTTCCTTACCTTTCTCTGACCCGGCTGCTGGCAAATTTTTTTTCTGTAAAGGGTCAGACAGTAAACATTCCAGGTTTTTCAGGTCATATGGTTTTCTGGAAACCATTCCATTCCAACACTGTAGCACAAAAGCAGTCATAGACAACATGCAAATGAATGTGGTGTTGTGTCCCAATAAAACCTTATTTACAAAAATAGGCAGTGAGCCGGACTGGACTGAGGACTGTAGTTTGCCCACTTCTGCTCTAACCAAAAAACTACAGATGTTTAATTACTTTTCTGATGAGAAAGTTAAAAATTCCAAAAAACATGCTCTTTTCTCAAATGGGACGGGCATTACTGTTTCAGGAAATTGAGATCAGATCAAATAAAAATCAAATTATGAGAGACCAGAACTTGGTACTTCAGAATTTAAATACAAAACAATTTAATAAAGTTCCTTCCTCGTAATATGTTTTAGTGTTTTGTATATACATTAAGCTACTATACAACAGTATGATAAAAAACATGTTTATTTTACAATATGTACAATGTGGAACATATTTAAAACCATTACCAATTAAAATAAATGAAGATCATAAATCACAATTTAGTTTGTTCTTAGTGTATATACTTACATTATAAAGAACATACAACAAAAAGAGCCAAAAGTGTGCATTTTGCTAAAACTTGGTATATACATATTCCATTGAGAAAAAAGCAATCAAAAATGACTTAAAGCAAAACTAGGTTCCTGTGATGTGTAGTAACCATTATATATTATCTTTATGAGGTAGTAACTAAATTATTTTGGCCATGTGTTAATACTCTAAATCAAAAGAAATAAGAAAAAGATTATAAAATAAGGCCAACCAAAGTAAAAATTCCACAAGAAATTTGAACTATTTCACTCTATGGAATGTTATAGTTCTTCAATGTGATTATATGAAATGTTTAGTGTGGACTCTTTAATTGTGCTAATTTATTCTTTGTGCATACTGTAATTCAGACAACGATTGCAATGTTAACATCATGGTACCGCGATTCTGTGATTCAAATTTTTCAAAGGTATTGTTTTGTGCACAGACAAGCAATCTTATAGGGTTTTGCTTAAATATAAAAAGACCAGTTACTACAACAGATGGTTATTGTAATTGGTTTGTTTAACATAGAAAACAATCCAAATACATTTAAAAAAGAAGTTGTGGAGCCAAATGCATATAGACATCACAGCTTACTTTTGTGACTTAATACATCACATATCAATACTTTGTGCAAATATAAACACCAGTGTACTTGCATTAAAATTAAAAACAAGATTATAAAATGATTACAGCCTCCATTACAATTTTAAAAGTTACAAGATTTGTATTCATATTGTAAATTATATATAATAATAAAAATACAATAGTGTTAAATGTGCTGTTTCTTTTCCAGCATCCCATTTTGTAATATAACCACACCCAAGAATATACTAAAGAATTCTTAAAATATTAACCCCAATTGCATTTGTCAACATTTACATCTGTACAGATAAGACACTTACTTGTACATCTCATAAAAGTACATTATCTACATAAATTCTTAGTGTATGTCTTCAGCAATATGAAGTTTCACAGAAAAATACTGCCTATATGTACAAAGATTACATAACAATGAATTAAGCACTTGTGTGGTTCAATATGCTAAACATATCCATACCACTTAAAACAAAAATTCTCCCCATCTTGTTTCATGCCACAATAAATTACAAAGTAACTGAAGCCAGGTTACTGCAGCTTTTGTACAGCTTCACGCATCCATTAATGTTGCAGCGGTAGTGTTCTTTCTTTCTACAGTTAACTGTCAAAGCATAACAATTCTCAGTAACTGTTTTCATGACCCGCCAGGATGTATAAATTGCTATTTGCTGTAGGGTTATCAGTTGGCCTACTTTCCAAAACCACGACCCTAAAAGTAATAAACAAACAAAAAACATATAACAAAACAAAGTTATTCTTAAAAACAAATGGTAGCAGAAAAACTTTCCATTGCTTTTCCATTATATGCCTCTGTAAATGCTACTTATTTGTTTTGTGGCCACAAATCATTTGCTATTGCTGTGATTACAGGGCCAGTTCTAGCTTCGGTTCTAGCTCTAGTTCTTGCTCCCTACTCCCTCCCCCCTCTAAGCCAGTGTTCTTCTAAGAGTCAGAGGTGGGGAGAAAGAAACTTAATTCTTATGGCAAATTCTAAAAGTAATTTGCAGTTCAAGAGTCAAAGCTAAATTAGAATAGATCTCTAAAATCCTATTGGCACTAAAAACAAAAAGTTCTGTTTTGCCAGTGTGTGGTATTTCCTCTTTCTTCTGCTAAAAATCAGACTTTCGATGATATGTTTAATGCAAAGTAGTACTGACAGATCTATAAATTCCTGTTACCTGGAAGATCAGGTACATTTTCAAATGCTTTAGAGCTTCTGATTTGTGAATTATTATAGTGTGAAAAATACAGTGTTCAACATACTATTGCACAAGTTCAATTCTCTTTAAAAGAAACCAGTTTCATGCTAGATTTATAAAAACATTTAGTACTGTATATTTAATAACAGCCCGTTTTCATACCTGTCAGATCCAAGCAGCCTGAAAATTCTTGTGCTATCTGAAATTTCTTGTGTTACCTGTTCAGTTAAAATATAAATTAATTTCTGAAATTAAAGATAAAAAATTTTATATGTGCATTTCATTATAACTATACAGAAAAGAAATATAATCCCTAAGACGGAAATATATCCCTGCATGATTATTTAAGTCAGCATGTAGATGCATCAATTTGTTAAGTCTAGGAAGAATGAGGCTAATTTTGAATTAATAACAAAATACAGGCAAAGGGAAATACTTGTTAAATTACAGATTTCATGGGAAAAACTTAAAAACAAAGCACCAACTTCATTTTATTTACTAGAGCCCTTTGCCATTTATGTTAAACGTTAACAGCAAGGCTCCTGGTAGCCAGGGGCCACTTAGATCTGGTTCTTAGGTTGCCATGTGGTATGCTATGAAATCTTTGAAAGTCATACCTGACTTCAGTTTTAATCTCAGTTCTCCTACTTACTAGCTGTGACCCTGGGCAAGATACGTAATTTGTTAGAAATGGTTTTGCCTTCTTTAAAAGCGGGAAAGAAAAGACCTACCCTGAAGTAGCATTTTGCAGTGTTTTTATAAGAATTAGTGGGTATAAAACCTAGCTAAAGAAGTATTCAATACATAATAATCTTTTGTGGTTGCAGCCATTATTGTTGTTTGGCGGGCCCGGGCTGGATTCAAACCCGCCAGCTCAGGTGTACGTGGCTGGCGCCTTAGCCCGTTGAGCCACAGGTGCCTCAATACATAATAATCTTTCCCATTTCTTTTCCATTCTCTTGCAATTTGATTGTGAAACTAAATTCATTCCTTCAATACCCCCACAATTAGTTTTTCTGCAAATATTAGTGATGCTCACTAATGATTCCTAACTTCCATTGTAACTCAGCATACCTGAAGAAAACAACATGCTTGCTTCCCTGACAGAGGCTTATGATGGTGATTCCCAATGTATTTTGGGGTCTGCCTATTAGAGGGATGTAACATTTTTGGAGGTGCTGTGTTGAAGGGCTGTCTGTGTTGCCTGAGAAAGTCCTTCAGGTGATTTTTTGGCAAACTTTTCTTTCTTCCTTTTTTTGAGACAGAGTCTCATTTAGTTGCCCTCGGTAGAGTGCCGTTCCATCACAGCTCACAGCAACCTCAAAGTCTTGGGCTTAAGCTAAAAGGATTCTCCTTTCCTCAGCCTCCCAAGTAGCTAGGACTACAAGTGCCCGCCACAATGCCTGGCTAATTTTTTGTTGCAGTTGTCATTGGGTTTGAACCGGCCAGCTGCGGTTTATGTGGCTGGAGCCCTACCTCCTGAGTTAAGGGTATGGCCCATGTTTTTTTTTAAACATTCTATTCTGTCTATAATGCTTTTTTTCCTTTGACTAGTGTTTAAGGGCTGTTGACTGTTCTTAACCTCCTTGCTCCAGTCCCTCAGGTAATTTTAGAAGATATTAATGACACGTGAGCTCACTTGGGAGACTGGCTTGCTAGAAACATATTAGCAGCTACCTTTCTTCAACACTTCCTATGGGCTAGGCACCATATCAAACATATTACATGTTCATTTCATCTTAAGAACTCTCAATTAAGTTACATGCCAAGGTCACAAGGTCCTAAGGTTGAGACTTGAACCTGAATGTCTCACCTCTGGAACCTAGGCTCATGATCACTACGCCATACTCCTAACTTTGTGAGAAGAAACGCTTTCAGCTTAAACAGAAATTCAGGAAAAATGACCTATTTTCTTGCTCGAGGGACCTGAGGATTCTCTTCTTCCAATGATAAAGCAAAAGTTGGCTTGAGGTACTGGAAGAATTTTTTGATAATTTTACTTGCCTATTAACATTATAGAGGGTTAAGTACCGTATCTTGTTCAAGTTTATAACTCCAAAACTTCCTGCCATAAATGTTGAACTGCACTGAATATGTCACATGGCTTGGAGCCATATTATTCCTGTAAGGCCTCATGAGATTTAGGTAAAACATTAATAAAAAAGGAAGGAGAAAAGGGCAAAGAATCTTATAAATGTGAACTGAATAGGGATAAAAGAAACAGGAGGCAAGAAGGCTTTAAGAGAAATGTAGAACCTTTTGCTTACAGCCTGTGTTGGTCTTTATCTGAAATACAAGGTAGAAAAAGTGTTTCAGGACAGGAAGAGCCCACACCAGCTCTCTTTTTCCAAATCCAGGCAATGGCCAGGGGAAGTTGAAAGAAAATCATAGTTGGCTCATTTTTAGCACTATTAGGAAGGTCTTATTCTGACTTTGAGAGGGTGATCATCTAGACCAGGCGTCCTCAAAACTTTTTAAACAGGGGGCCAATTCACTGTCCCATAGACCGCTGGAGGGCCAGACTATAGTTTAAAAATAAAAACTATGAACAAATTCCTATGCACATTGCACATATCTTATTTTGAAGTGAAAAACAAAACAGGAAAAAATACAATTCACACCAACGCATGTGGCCCGCGGGCCATAGTTTGAGGACCCCTGATCTAGACTAATCTGGAATAAACATTAAATATGCACTGAGTAATGAAGTAATGTTTGAGTAATGAAGAGAAAGGGGCTATCAAGCTTGTGTTGTTGGCTTTATCAGTAGAGTAAATACGCTAAGTATTAGTAAAGTTAGCAAATCAAGCATTACTTGTATCACTTAGAAATTTTGCAAAGTTAAGATAAACTGATTAAAGTGAAATTTCTTGTGACTATGTAACGGCTGTAATTTTAAAAAGATTACTTACCTCATTAGATCTAAAACTTCTACCTTGCATTCCATGTTTCCAGAAAGCTAGCACACTGTCTTGTAGGCAAACTAGCAGGCAAGAACAGCTCAATTACTGTTAATAGTACAAAAGTTCAACTGATAAGCATCACTTCATTCCTCTTTCTGTCTTGGACAGCAGTATTTCAATTAATAACTAATGTCAGCTATTCCATACTTATATTGCATCTTTACATTTGAAAGTTTTAAAATACACTATACAGAGCTTATTCATTTTTTTGGCCAAAGGAAAATTCACTGAAAATATTTGTTTCTTAAATAATTTTTTAAAATACCACAAACTTATGGAGGAAAACATAAAAACACAAATGTATCTACCACTCAACTGTCAAATTCTAACATTTTATCATATTTGCTTTAAATAAAAGCAAATACAGCTGGCATCCCCTGGCTATGTACCCTTTTCCTGATCTCATTCCAGCCTTTCCTTTTTCCCTACGATAACCATCATTATAAATTTGGTATTTTTCATTCTCATGTATAAAACATACAGTAAAACTTTGTAAAACTTAAAGCTTTTAATATTTATATATTCCATACATATTTTTATGCATATTCAGCTTCCTGCAGATAACTTACTGTACCAGCATCACTTGTTGAACAGTCCATCATCTCCTACTGACACATAATGCTGTAATTCCATTTACATGTGGACCCTCTCTTCTGTCTGTCCCTGTGTTAATACCACACTGTCCTAATTACTACGGCTTTAAGATAAGTTTCAGTATTGTGCAGAGCAACCACTTGTCAACATTTATTATGTTACCATCCTTGGTCTTTGACTTTCCCATGTAAACTTCTTTCTTTTTTAATATTCATTTTAATTATGATGGAATATGTACACATTAGTTATATATCCTTATAGGATGTTATATATCCACATGGTGTTTTGATACATGTATTCAATGTGAATTTATCAAATTAGAGTAATAGGAGTATCTATTACTCCAGGCATTTATCACTCCTTTGTGTTAGGAACATTCTAGTTCCACTCTTTTAATTATTCTGACTTACTGTTGATTCCAATTACTTTGTTGTGCTATCGAACATTGTTCACTCCAACTACAATTTTTGCCTCATTAACCATCCCCACGTTATCCCTCCTCACTACCCCTCCCTAGCCCTTACAGCCACCATTCCACTCTCTGCCTCTATAAGACTGAATTGTTTTTCATATTTAGCGTCCACATGAGTGAGATTTGGCTTTCTGTGCTTGGTTTATTTCTCTTAACATAATGTTCGCCAGTTCTATCCATGTTGTTGCCAACAGCAGAATTTCATTCTTTTTTGGTGGGCTACACACTATTCCCTTGTGTGTATGTACCACAATTTCTTTATTCATCATCTTCTGAAGGACGCTTAGGTGGATTCTGAATCTTGGCTACTGTGAATAGTGCTGCAATAAACAGGGAGTGCAGATATCTTTTCAATATACTGAATTCCCCTCCTTTGGATATCTACCCCGCAGAACTGCTGGGTCATATGGTAGTTCTATTTTTAGTTTTTTGAGGTCCATACGAATTTTAAGATGAGCGTCGCAAGTGGCACAGAATACCTCATTGGAATTCTTACTGCAAATGCACAGAATCTGTGGATTAACTTGTGAAGAACTGACACCTTTCTCATATTGAGTCTTTCTGCCCATGGACACGATATAGTTCTTTATTTGCTCGAGTCTTCTTTTATGTCTTTAAAAAATAATTTGAAATTTCCTAGATAACGGTCTTAAATGTGTTTGGATTACACTTATTCTTATACAAGTTCTTTATTATCATTGTGAAAGGGATCTTTTTCCTATTAAATTTTTCACTGATTATTTAGGAAAGTTATATCTGTTACTTCTTTTTTTTTATTAAATAGTAAAGAGGTAGATCATGTATACATTAATGCATTCATGGGGTAAAATCTGCTGATTTCATATACAATTTGGAGTGCTTACATCGTACTGGTTAATATATCCCTCACCTTATTTACTTAATTATTGTGGTAAGACATTTATACTCTATACTTAAGAGATCCGACATGTACCCTTGCAATATGCACCATAGGTGTGATCCCTCCATTCACCCTCCCTCTTTCAGCCTGGGCCATAGTTGTGATCTATTCTTCATATGAAAGTGAGAGTGATTATAAATTGTTTTCATAATAGTACTAAGTACGTTGGATACTTTTTCCTCCATTCTTGAGATACTTTACTAAGTAGGATATGTTCCAGCTCCATCCATATAAATATAAAAGAGGTAAAGTCTCCATTTTTTAAAGGCTGAATAATATTCCATGGTATACATATACCACAATTTATTAATCCATTCATGGGTCAATGGGCATTTGGGCTTCTTTCATGACTTGGCTATTATGAATTGAGCTGCAATGAACAATCTGGTGCAAATATCTTTGTTATAAAGTGATTTCTGGTCTTTTAGATATACAGCTAATAGAGGAATTGCAGGATCAAACAGCAGGTCTACCTTTAGATCCCTGAGTATTCTCCATACTTCTTTCCAAAAGGGACACATAAGCTTGTATTCCCATCAGCAGTGCAGAAGTGTTCCCTTTTCTCTACATCCACCCCAATATCTGTAGTTTTGGGGTTTTGTGATGTGAGTCACTCTAACTGGAGTTAGATGATATCTCAGAGTGGTTTTGATTTGCATTTCTCTGATTAAAGATGATGAGCATTTTTTCTTTCTTTTTTGGGGGGGGGGGAGAACAAGCCACAAGCTGTCACCCTGAATAGAGTGCTGTTATATCACAGCTCACAGCAACCTCCAATTCCTGGGCTCAAGCAAGTTTCTTGCCTCCGCCTCCCAAGTAGCTGGGCCTACAGGCGCCTGCCACAATGCCCGGCCATTTTTTGGTTGCAGCCGTCATTGTTGTTTGGCGGGCCCAGGCTGGATTCGAACCGGCCAGCTTGTACATGTCTGGCGCCTTAGCCCGTTGAGCCACAGGTGCCAAGCCAAGATGAGCATTTTTCATGTGTCTGAAGGCCATGCACCTGTCTTCTTCAGAGAAGCTTCTGGTCAAGTCTCTTGCCCACAATGAAATGGGATTTCTTGTTCTTTTCTTATTAATAAGTTTGAATTCTCCGTGGATTCTGGTTATCAAACCTTTATCAGAAGCATAACCTGCAAATATCCTCTCCCATTCTGAGGGCTGTCTGTTTACTCTTCTTAGTGTGTTCTTGGCTATGCAGAAGCTTTTTAGTTTGATCAGATCTCAGTAATGTATTTTTGGTGTTGCTTCAATTGCCCACGGGGGGGGGGGGGGCTCCTCATAAAGTTTTCTCCCAGGCCAGTTTCTTCAAGTGTTTCCCCTGTTACTTCTAACAACTCTGAATTCTCTTATAAACGCTAGCATTTATAGAGTTTTATATTCTATGTAGATGATCACATTATCAACAAAAGAGAATCTACTTTTTTCCCCCTCATATTCATAATTCCCTTTTCTTGTCTAATGAGACGTTAAAATGTAATAATAGCAAACAATTCTTATCTTGTTCTCCACTTTAACAGAAGTTAGTTTGACCATTAAACATGGTCAAACTATATATGGTTAAACATATATTTAATAGGTTTTGCTAAGTAAAGGACATTTCCTGCTATTCATAATATGCCAAGCAGCATTAGAAAAAAAATCATTAATTACGCAGACTATACAGAATGCTTTTTTATGTATCTACAGAAGAATTATATGATTTTTCTCTTTTAGTAGTGTAGTATATTACATGAACACATTTTCTGATGCTGAACTATCCTTGCTTTCTTGGGATAAGCCTATTACTTGATAATGTATAATCCCATTTACTAATATTTTACATGTGTTTACATTTTTTTAAAATCAATTTTCATTAAGATTAGATCATAATTTTTGTTTTCTGTGCTAATCTTATTTGAGTTTAGCATTAGTGTTAAACACTGAGTTTTGTTCAGAATTTTTTCTTTGTCTACTATCTGAAACAAGGTGCCTAGGATAAGGATTTTCTCTTATAAGGGTGGTTAAAAATCACCTACAAAGACGTCATGCTTAATTACCAGACAGGGAACCTGACAGTGGTTTCCTATCTCCCCTGGGGCATTTTTCAGTTTTCTTTATCACTCTAGAGCCCAGCTGTGGTGTGCTTCTACACTCCAAGCTCAGCAGGCCTATTGGCATTAGGCCTGAACACTGCTTTTTGAGTTTCTGTTGTTCACCTTGGTTTGTGGCCCCTTGCTATGTCTTTTGAAAGCATGGATTCCATTTTAATACCTTGAATCAGATGTCCTCCCAAATTGATTTACCACTATCATTTGTTGGGTGAGGGACGTTCTAGCTAAAGAAAACAGAACTAGGAAAACGACAAGCGAACTATCTGCCCTTGGCTTTACCCTCTGCCAACCCTTTATTGTACTGATAAAGGACACCAGAAAATGTGTATACAGTTAAACTGATTATCGTTCATTTTTCTAGCATTATCCTATATATGATCATTTTCACCTTATTTTTCCTGGAAGTAATCATTTTAGAATTTCTGTCAGAAATGCTTTTCCAGAAAAAACTCTTATCCAGCAAAATGCTAAAAATGGCAAGGAAATTCCATAGATTTTCTGGTCAGCCAGTACAACGGCAAAAATACAACACAGGGTACACTAAATATTAAATTTTAAAGTGCTTACAGGGAAACTCTCCATGATGAAGAAGAAATTGGAACTCACAACTATATTAGGAGAAATATTTATTAAGTTTTGAGACAGGGTCTCACTCAGGCTGGAGTATAAGTGGCATGATCATAGCTTGCTGAAACCTTAGACTTAAGATTTGACTTAAGCAATCTTCCCACTTCAGCCTCTGAGGAGCTAGGACTACAGATACAAGCTATCATGCCTGGCTAAGTTAAAAAAAAATTTTCATAAAGACAAAGGTCTCACTATGTTGCCAGGCTAGTCTTGAACTCCTGGCTTCAAATGATTCTCCCAGCCCTGCCTCCGAAAATGCTGGGATTATAGGTACAAGTCACTGTGCCTAGCTGAGAAATGATACTTAACTATTTCTTTTGAAAATGCCAAATCTGCAAGGAAAATAACATTACTAAACTACTTTGGAGAATGTATAAAAGTGAAGAATAAAGACCCAGTATTTATTATAGCCTATATTTTAGAAAATCAGTCCTTAATTATAGCTATAATTTCAGGTAATAAATTATTTTAAGCAGTTCAAAATACAAAGAAACATAAAACTTTGATTTACCTATTGATTCAATCTGGAAATCAAAGGTGAGTTCTGATGATAATTTTCTGCTAGATTTTAATCTTCCTTGGAGATTTACAATTTTTATACAACCTAGAAGGGAAAAAAGTCACTCAGAAATGAAGATTAAAGATGTCTTATTAAAATAAGACATTCATAAATAAAAACTTACAATCTAAGCATACAAGAATGGTATCTCTCTCCAGTTGGGTTACATGAGTAACACTTGTCTGTGGGGTATCTACAACACAAACAAAGCTTGGTAAACTTACAGGAAACTGTAGTATTTAAAGCACAGAAACATTTAAGAGAAAGAATTTTAATGGTAATAGTATTTCAAATGGATATAAATTTTTACAACACATACATAGTAGTTGAGCCAGACTACTTAGGTTCACATGCTGATACAAGTACTAAACCATGTAACTGTTCAACACAGCAAATGTTAGCTACTGTCAATGTTACTGTGATGTAAACCCACAAATATGCAGGGCTGACAGTACTGGAAAATAAACTATGCTTCAAACATTCTGTATTGCAGCTCTTCTGTTTTGTTTTTTAAAAGATCAGCTTTGCTATTAGCCTGAGATTTGTGTACACTATGTGTAGTTCTCACACTATGATTCAAGTATCAACATCACCAGCATCAACTGGTAATTTACAGAAAATTCATAGGACCCACTCTAGATCTACTGATTGAGAAAACCTGGGGTGAGGCTTGGCAATGTATTTTAACAGGTCTCCCAGGGATTCTGATGCACGCTCAAATTTGGGCATCAGTGGTATGTACTAAATACTCAATGATCTTCCCACCAACACTCCTACTAAAGTGAGTGACTGTGATTAAAAAGGTAACACCACCTGACAGTTTTCAAAGAGGCAGGGAAAGCAGAGCTATATAATATGTAAATTTTCAGGGATATACCATTTAAAATCACATAAAATACCTGAAAATTTTGACATTTATGAAATTGTTAAGTGCCTACACTTTTAAATATTTCCCATGTCAATATGCTTTAATATGTTTATGTTTTAAATGTTTCCTATGTTAACAAAATTCTCTAAAAAATAACTGTGAAAAAAAAAACAAAAATAAAAAATAAATGTGAAACATGAAATATTAAAAATATTTGCATATACATAAACTTATTTACTTTTATTGAGGGGAAGTGCCTTTTTTGTTTTTTTTTGAGACAGAATCTCAAGTTGTTGCCCTGGGTAGAGTGCTATGGCATCACAGCTCACAGCAACCTCCGACTCCTGGGCTTAAGCGAGTCTCTTGCCTCAGTCTCCTAAGTAGCTGGGACTACAGGTACCCTCCACAACGCCTGGCTATTTTTTGATTATAGTTGTCATTGTTGTTTGGTGGGCCCGGGCTGGATTTGAACCTGCCAGCTCTGGTGTAGGTGGCTGGCGCCTTAGCCGCTTGAGCTACAGGCAACAAGCCTTGAGGTAAAGTGCTTTAACTGGTATTCAATTGGCCATATAAATGCATTTATTTCCAAGTAAGGTTAATACAAATGTGACTTTAATTGCTACCTACACAAAATGAACTTCAAGATAAACTATGTTATTTAAAAGTCGGATTTTATGTCGTATGTTTTTCAAAAACCGTAAAATGACTCAGGTATTTATCTTATTTTATAGTAAAAGATGTGCTCCTGCAAAATTGTTTATTAACATGCACTAAACATAGGCCATTGAGGATCACATTCTTACCATATTCATTGATGTAAAAATTGATGTATGTGCCCTCAATGTACATGCTTGGTCAAATTGTTTTAAATGTACCAAATGAGTTAGCTATTTTAAAGTCATCTTCTTCCAGTTTATAGTTATTGAAGATAGGCTTTTTATGTAGTTTTTCTTAAAAAGAGACATGTAAACTCATGACTTAGAAGACCAGCATATGCACTGGCCTTAATAATCCCATAAAAATCACAAACCTGATTCTGTAAACCATGAAGAGGTAGAGTTTGGATTGACAGTCTCAAATCGAACCACCTGGTTGAAGTCTCTTCCTCTGCTGACACCAACACAAACTAAAGGGTACTCCTGTTCAGGAACTACCAGCATTTCAAACAATCTAAGTGGACAAGGTATAGGAAAGTCTATGTGCTAGAGAAAGAAAAAAAAAATACATTAAATGTAAGAAAACAAAAGCCAAATAATTCTATGAGAATACTGTAAAGAATTTTGTTTTATTAAAGTCTATTCTAAGAAGACTGCTTGTCACAGAAAATCAGGGTTATACAGAAAAATCAAAACCAGGAAGTGAAGTAACCTTATGAAGACTGTAGGTTTATCACAGCAAAAAATTTTAAAGTTAAAATCACACAATTTTAAGATATGGAAGCTGGAAGGGAGCTTTATAAGTCACCTGTCCAACCTAATGCCATACCCTTGAACTATTTCTTTAGATTCTTTCAAAACAACATGTTATCAGGCCAATTGAGTTCCTTATAATTGGGCAGATTTTCGCACCTTACCATGTAATCCAAAATCACTATAAACACTAACTTGAGAATTAAAAAAAAACATATTTCTAAAGAATAGAGAAGTTGACAATTAAGCTTTTATGCAAAGAATGTGACAGCTTGGCTTTCATGCTTACCTTAATTAACATAAATTTCTGCATTGGTTCAACCCATTCTAATAGAACGATGCTAGTCTGCAGTGCCCCACATAGGTATTTATGGCCTGTGTAAGGATTTCTCACTGTCAAGGCAAAAAAGCAAATATGAGTTCTCTCACAATATCTACAAAGTCTTTATAATTACAGTTCCACGCTCAAAACAGAAACAAAAGCTAGATGCCAGTTTGATTTCTTAATTAGACAGCAAAATGAAAAAGAAATGCTGTTTCAGGTAATAGCAGGAAATGTCCTCAACATATGCAGGATTTTTATTTGTATGCACAAATAAAACCTCCAGTTATAATGGGGTTTGGGGGAACAGAGAGAAGCTGAATAGCAACATCCTAAAAACAGGGTTAAACTAAATTTGTGCGAAAGTTGTCAAAAATGATAGGCTACAACACACTTAGGTGGTTCACAGGGTGTTTTTTGTAGTAATATTTGGTGGCAATAATGCTTTCTTTCTAAAAATAAAACACTTGTCCATCTCCCTCCTTTTAATGAAACTGTTAAGGTCACTAGAAAGCATTATAGACAGTAATCAAACCTTAAAATACAGGTTTAAAAGCAATAAAATTATATTGCTTCATATTTTGTATTTTTCTTCTGGTTAATACATAAAGTGAATCTATTTGAAATAAAGACAAAAAAATTCATCAGTAAAAAGAACAGTGAAATCCACAAACTTCACATAGATTTGAAATATTTAAATGGTACAGAAGAGGTAAACAGCAAGATCACAACCAGGCAAGGATGCCCATCATCTCCATTGCTCTTTAACACTGTAATGGAAGTTTTAGCCATTGCAATTAAGGAAGAAAAGGTGATCAAGGGTATTCATATAGGATCAGAAGAGATCATACTATCACTCTTTGCAGATGATATGATTGTATATCTGGAAAACACCAGGGATTCTCCTACAAA
>CAUYRH010042557.1:0-45300 GCA_963574655.1 Perodicticus potto | reverse complement strand
GTGGGTTCCACACGCCCCCCCCCCCCCCCGCCAAAAAAAAAAAAAAAAAAAGAGTTTAAGTGCAGAGCAAATTGCAAATGAGTAACTGCCAAGGAGAAAGAGTGAGAACCAAGTTGGTTCTCCAGCCCCCGTCTTTATGTGCAATCCCAACCTGCAGGGACAAAGGGCAAAAGGGCTCCATTTTCCTTGGAATAAGGGAAAAACTGGGAAGGAAGACACCAAACTAATGACTTTAATGTACTTGATAAAGTTGGCCTAAATTGTCCCTGATTTGAAAGAATACTTCTGCCCAAGGGAAATTAAAAATCCAGATGTAGCAACCCAGTGAAAACCCATCTCAGTTAAATATAAACAAATACCTGGTGAAATAAGCTCTTGCAGATGAAATACAGCTTTTCACAATGTTTCTCTAAAATAGTGAAAATAAACCTGAATGAATTCACAACCCATTTGCGCCAATATTTTAAATATACTAAGTTGGTCATGTGTTGGGGGCACTGTTTTTCAGCCCATGATTTGTAGACAGTGTGCAATTTCCGAAGTTATCATGGCTTGGAGATAAACAGGTCCTTTAATTCAGTCATTAGAGAAGAGACAAGTAGAAGCAGTTTAACATCTGGGTTCACAGAAAGGACCCTAAAAGCTCAGAAGAAACCCACACTTTCTTCTAGGAACAACATTTCCATTATCTTTTTTTTCCTCAAAGGCCCAGACTCCAGGGACTCAGAGTCCAGCATGAATCTGATTTATAGTTAAAATAGTGATATGTCAAAATGTGTAAATTCACATGTAAACAAAGAAAAACTAACCAAGAAGTCGTATTGGGCCATTAGGCAGGGCCCTAAACTTGTGAAATGCTTCCCCAAAGTTCATTTGAGTTTATACTTTCTGTGATATCTACCATATTAACCACAATTTACCATTATGGAGACCCTAGTCAGGGACAGACCTGGACTTTTAAAACTTTCTTAATATGGATATTTTTTAAGGAAAAAAAATTACAAACCAAGCTTTTTTTTAAAAAGGAAAAGTTTAGTAAAATTCCTAAGGTGCTGGTGCTTTAGGCCACTTTTGTTAAAGTGAATGGGCATTTCATTTGATGATTATAATAAATATCTGAATACTACAAACATTAATTATGGTATAGTCTTAGTTATAAAATATCATAGTAGACTCGGCGCCTGTGGCACAATGGGCTAAGGCACCAGCCACATACACCTGAGCTAGAGGGTTCGAATCCAGCCCAGGCCCGCCAAGCAACAATGACGGCTGCAACCAAAAAATGGCCGGGCATTGTGGCGGACGCCTGTAGTCCCAGCTACTTGGGAGGCAGAGGCAGGAGACTCGCTTGAGCCCAGGAATTGGAGGTTGCTGTGAGCTGTAATGCCACAACACTCTATCCAGGGTGACAGCGTGAGGCTCTGTCTCAAAAAAATAAAATAAAATAAAATATCATAGTAAAAAACTTCAGATTTCCTCATAATGGGATTGCTGTATCAATGCAGTGCTTTTTTAATTTTTTTCTTTTTGCAGTTTTTGGCTGGGGCCGGGTTTGAACCCACATCTCCAGTATATGGGGCCAGCACCCTACTCCTTTGAGCCATAGCACTGCCAAGAAGTGCTTTTTAATTTTTTTTTTTTTTTTTTTTTGTAGAGTCTCACTTTATTGCCCTCGGTAGAGTGCCGTGGCATCACACAGCTCACAGCAACCTCCAACTCCTGGACTTAGGCGATTCTCTCACCTCAGCTTCCCCAGTAGCTGGGACTACAGGCACCCACCACAACATCCGGCTATTTTTCTGTTTTGCAGTTCGGCCGGGGCCGGGTTTGAACCCGCCACCTTTGGTATATGGGGCCGGCACCCTACTTGATGAGCCACTGGCACCGCCCCTTTTTAATTTTTTTTTTTTTTTTGAGACAGAGTCTCACATTGTCGCCCTCAGTAGAGTGCTGTAACGTCACAGCTCACAGCAAACTCCAACTCTTGGGCTTAAGTGATTCTCTTGCCTCAGCCTCCCGAGTAGCCGGGACTACAGGCGCCCGCCACAACGCCCGGCTATTTTTTGTTGCAGTTCTCATTGCTGCTTTAGCTGGCTGGGTCCGGGTTTGAACCTGCCACCCTTGGTATATGGGGCCAGCACCCTACCTAGTGAGCCATAGGCACCGTCCATAATTTTTTAATTTTTAATGTAGTTTAGAAAACATGTGTTGAACTTTCATGTTACCAACTGTAAAAACCAAGGCTTTTTCTCATTTTGGGGGGAGCATACTTCAAAGTTCATGTGATTATTTTACATAGAGACCCTGGTAGTCTTACTATTGTACCCAACATATACACTAGGACAACTCAGCAATAGTAACTTTATGCAATTGACACATTTAAAAAAGTTAAAGCAAAGGCTTTGAGCAAATTGAAACAACTGAGATGATCAGGTAACAATGTTAAAAAATACACAGGTGGTGGCACCTGTGTCTCATTGAGTAGGGCGCTGGCACCATATACCAAAGGTGGCAGAATCAAACCTGGCCTTGGCCGAACTGCAAAACAGAAAAATAGCCGGGCATTGTGGTGGGCGCCTGTAGTCCCAGCTACTGGGGAAGCTGAGGCGAGAGAATCGCCTAAGCCCAGGAGTTGGAGGTTGCTGTGAGCTGTGTGATCAATGCAGTGCACTCTACTGAGGGTGATAAAGTGAGACTCTCTCTACAATAAAAAAAATATATATATATATGTAAAATATATACATATATACAGGTATTAGTAGAATTATGGGATTATTTACCTTCAAATTTATAAAAGAGAAAAGAGAGGATGAGTTTTATAAGAACTTCAATTTAGGGGTACCCAACAATTTAGGGGTGCCCATAGCTCAGTGGTTAGAGTGCCGGCCACATGCTCCGGGACTGGGGGATTCGAACCTGGCCCGGGCCTGTTAAACAACAACAACAACAAAAATAGCCTAGCCGGGTATTGTGGCTGGCACCTTTAGTCCCAGATACACAGGAGGCTGAGGCAAGAGAATCACTTGAGCACAAGAGTTTGAGGTTGCTGTGAGCTGTGACACCATAGCACTCTACCAAGGGTGACAAAGTGAGACTCTGTCTCAGTTAAAAGAAAAAATTAGCTTGAGGAATGACAGGTGTCTTTGTGAATGTTATTATCTACGGAGAAAAATTCTCTCCTAGCTATGCTACCAAAAAAAAAAAAAAAAAATCAAACATTATTTTAAATAGTCCTAGAGGGTGGCGCCTGTGTCTCAAAGGACTAAGGCGCCAGCCATGTACACCTGAGCTGGCAGGTTCGAATCCAGCCTGGACCCGCCGAACAACAATGATGGCTGCAACCAAAAAAAAAAAAAAAAAAAAAATGGCCGGGCGTGGTGGCGGGCACCTGTAGTCCCAGCTACTTGGGAGGCTGAGGGAGGAGACTCGCTTGAGCCCAGGAATTGGAGGTTGCTGTGAGCTGTGAGGCCACAGCACTCTACCCAGGGTGACAGCTTGAGGCTCTGTCTCAAAAAAAAAAAAAAAAGGAGTAGGGCGCCAGCCCCATATACCAGGGGTTGTGGGTTCAAACCCAGCTCTGGCCAAAAAATAAATGAATAAATAAATAAATTTAAAAAATAAATAAATAAATACATAGTCCTGGATATTGCAATGAGTATTTCAATTATCTATAACACAAAATTCTACTATCTTCTCAAATTTGGATTTGAGAAACTAAATTGAATACTAATAACTAATTTGAAATACTCTCTGAAGCAAGTATCATATGGATTACGTTTTTAGACTTTACTTGACTATTATGCTGTTACATCAGGACATAGAATTTACTCTAATAGGGTGTTTGAATAAGAATTTCAAAAGATAGTCCTACTATTATAATAATACTAGAAGAGAGTGCAGGGAAAATACTTGAAGAAATTGGCCTGGGAGAATATTTTATGAGGACCCCCCCCCCCAGGCAATCGAAGCAACACCAAAAATACATTACTGGGATCTGATCAAACTAAAAAGCTTTTGCATAGCCAAGAGCACAGTAAATAAAGCAAACAGACAACGTTCAGAATGGGAGATTTTTGCAGTTATGCTTCCGACAAAGGTCTGATAACTAGAATCAACAGAGAACTCAAACTAATCAATAAGAAAAGAATAAATAACCTCATTTCTATGTGGGCAAGAGACTTGAACAGAAACTTCTCTGATGAAGACAGGCACATGGCCTACAAACACAAGAAAAATGCTCATCATCCTTAATCATCAGAGAAATGCAAATCAAAGCCAGTTTGAGATATCATCTAACTCCAGTAAGATTAGCCCACATCACAAAATTCCAAAACTACAGATGTTGGTGTGGATGCAGAGAGAAGGGAACACCTCTACACTACTGGTGGGAATGCAAGCTAATACAACCTTTTTGAAAGAAGTTTGGGGAATACTCAAGGAACTAAAAGTAGACATACCGTTTGATCCTGCAATTCCTCTACTAGGTATATATATCCAGATGATTAAAAATCATTTTACAACAAAGACATTTGCACAGAATGTTTATTGTAGCCCAATTCATAATTGCCAAGACATGGAAATAGCCCAGTGCCCAATGACCCATGAATGGATTAACAAATTGTGGTACATGTACACCATGAAATACTATGCAGCCATAAAAAAGATGGAGACTTCACATCTTTTATGTTTACCTGGATGAAGCTGGAACATACTCTTCTTCGTAAAGTATCACAAGAATGTGAAAAAAGTATCCAATGTACTCAATACTACTATGAAATCAATATATAACCACCTACACACCTGTTGAAAGGCAAAACATAACTTTAGTCCAGAAAGTAGAAGGGAAGAGGAGAGAGAGGAAAGGGAAGGGGGGCTATAGGAGGAGGGAGGGTATTTGGGGGACCTCACCTAATGTGCATGATGCAATGGTACATTTCAAGACTATTCAGAAATGAGTATAATTGAAAAAAAAAAGATAGTCCTACTAATATAAGAAGCTGGCTTTGGAGGGAGAGCGGTGAAGTCCTTGACACCACTTGATGCGATGGCATATGTCACATGTTGTCACTGACCTGAAAAGTCTATTCTGCTCTGGCCTTAGGGCAAATAAAATAACTGAGCCTTTCCCGGAAGCTCTTGCTGTTTTAAAGACCAGATCACCCCTTACTTGTCTTGCATACCCAACAAACCCATGTAATACTTAGCATACCCGTGGCATTCAGCAAATGTTTCTCAAACTTAAATTTATTTGATAGCTCAATTAAAATGATTTTTGATATCAAGTATAAAATTTGGTAGTAGATAGGGCTAGTCGAAAGAAATACTTTGGCAGAGGACCAGTTGGGGAATTTTTTTCTATCTGCTATCTCATGAAAAATTAAAATAAGTTTGATTTATTATCATCTTTATAGCTCTTGCAAGGACAAGGAAACTAATAGGACTAATGTTAAAAGCAGAAACATTTACTATTCTTTGGTTTTTTTTTTTTTTTTTTGAGAAAGCACTTATTTTTTCAATATACTAGAAATATACCAAGTATCTTACAAACTTTAATTTTTCAGCTCTCAGGCTGGCCCTGATAACAACAAAGTGGCCGTTTCCAGCATCCTTGCCAAACTAAAGCACTCTTTATAATTGATTCTCCTTGCTCTTATTTTGGTTTTCTTTCCTTGGTAAACACAAAGTAAAAATTATGCCAAACTCCCAAAATTTATTGAAGGTAAATGCCCCTTTTTTCCAGCATTATTTTCCCGAGAAAGGTATTACTGACTGAATGAAACTTAACATCTACAGTAAACCAAGGCATTGTTCTTGCATATTAAAACCCAGAGTACTTTTCCAAACAACTCATTTTTGTGTTCATATGATCTAAGATAGAAACCAGCTTCTTTTCTTGGCCCATTAAAAATAATGGCCTTAAGGGATCATTCATTGTTTTCATAGGTATACAATTCTGCTGATGCAGCTCAATTCATCACTTCCACAGTAAAGAAAAAAGAGGCTTCTCCCTCTCTCTCTCTCTCTCTTTTATTGAAACAGAGTCTCACTTTGTGGTCCTCAGTAGAGTACTATGGTGTCATAGCTCGCAGCAACCTCCAACTCATTAGGTTTAAGTGATTCTCTTGCCTCAGTCTCCCAAGTAGCTGGGACTACAGGCACCTGCCAGAATGCCTGGCTTTATTTTAGTAGAGACAGGGTCTCACTCTGGCTCTTGCGGGTCTCGAACCTCTGAGCTCAGGGCAATCCACCCGACTTGGCCTCCCAGGGTGCTAGGATTACAAGCATGAGCCACCACGCCCGGCCTGGGGGGCATTTTTTTTTTTTTTTTGCAGTTTTTAGCCAAGGTTGGGTTTGAACCCGCCACCTCCAGCATATGGGGCTGGTGCCCTACTCTTTGAGCCACATAGGAGGCATTTTTTTTTTTAAGGAAAACAGTATTATTGTGTAATTTTATGAGTTTATTATGCCACATTATTTACATAAAGAATAATACATATGTAAAATCAGAACTAGACTTGCTGCATCTCAGCTGCTCAATCAAATGTGTATTTTCTAACATTTTTCCATAAAATATACGATATTACATTAATGTGTGACATTTAATTGTTCTAGTGTTATAAAAGGATAATGATCTCCCATCAAAACTTGTTTTCTAATTGCTTGATGTTATAACGCTACAATATTAAATAGCAAATACCTAAAGATGTTAATACATTACCAGCCATAATGAATAGTTTAGCTGAGTGATTTTCACAGCTGGAAAATGGGGACTGAGGGGGATGGTGCCTGCGGCTCAAGGAGTAGGTTGCCGGCCCCATATACCAGACATGGCGGGTTCAAACCCAGCCCCGGTCAAAAGTAAAAAAAAAAATTAAAATGGGGACTGAACATTTTTCACTATAAATAGAAGCATAGTATAGCATTGTTTACCAAGATGAAATAACTTTGATATAAATGTCTTTTGTTTTATGTCGGGCCCTTGGGACATCTTGATTAACTTTCTCACTTTCAAAATAAAAGAGAGAAAAATGAGATAATGAAGGGAAAAAAGGAAAGGTAACTTGTTTTTGAAATCCGGCCATCCATTCTCACACTGCTGTCACAGTGATTTTTCTTCTTTAAACCCTTCGGTGACTCCTTCCTGAGGTCAGAATACAGTCTACAGTCTTAAAGGTTGCTCGCTGCAGCCAGAATGTCCCGCCCCTGTTTACCCTTCAGTCTCATCCGCGTGCCTGCTCTCCCAGTAGCCTGTGGTCTGTTGTATTTTTCCTTGCAACTATCACTGCAGTCTTACTCCTGATTCCCTTATCACTCGGATAATGCTTATTTATTCTTGAGGGAAAAATGTGTTCCAGAGTTCAAAAAGGATTTCTGAAATGAATGAGGAAATGAATGGATTAACCCATATACTGTATTGCTCCATTATGTGGAATTATAGACCTATAGCATTTCAAAAGACCTTGGATATCAATTGGTTCAAAGATAGTTTTTTTTTTTTGCAGTTTTTGGCCGCGGCTGGGTTTGAACCCACCACCTCCAGTATATGGGACCGGCGCCCTACTCCTTTGAGCCACAGGTGCCGCCTGGTTCAAAGATATTTTTCAGGCTTGGCACGTGTGGCCCAAGCGGCCAACGTGCCAGCCACATACACCTGAGCTGGCGGGTTCAAATCCAGCCTGGGCCCGCCAAAACAACAATGACGGCTGCAACCAAAAAATAGCCGGGTGTTGTGGCGGGCACCTGTAGTCCCAGCTACCTGGGAGGCGGAGGCAGGAGAATCGCTTGAGCCCAGGAGTTGGAGGTTGCTGTGAGCTGTGACGTGACGGCACTCTACCCAGGGCGACAGCTTGAGGCACTGTCTCAAAAAAAAAAAAGATATTTTTCAAATGGGGAGTGATCACTAATGAGGGTAGAATTTCTTTTTAGGGGGTGAACAAAATGTAAAGTTAGACAGTCTTCCAATTTTGTGAATATACTAAAAACCACTGCCTTGTGCAAATGAAATGGGTGAATGGTATATGTTTACTCCATTTACATAAAGCTTCTATTTTGAAAACATTGTTTTTTCAGATGAGAAAAGGGTGGTCTTGATAATTCAAGTGTCTTTCAAAAATCACACATTTACTGGGAGTACTGAAGTTGGAATACAAGGTTCCTGGTGCTCATGAAGTCAACTCTACCAGTGAAATGAGTTGTTAGAGAATCTGTTCAATGTTTTTCTCCAATGATAAATGAAGATTACCCTCATTTATTTCCTTCTGGAAAAACTAAAAATAGAATTGCCATATTATCCAGCAATTCCACTTCTGGGAACATACACAAAAGCCTGAACAGCAAGGTATCAAAGAAATATTTCATACACCTATGTTCAGAGCAGCGTTATTCACAATAGCCAAAAGGGTTGGAAGCAGCCAAGTGTTTGCTTATCCATCAGCGAATGAATGAATAAACAAAATGTGATATATATGAATATGTACATATAATACATTCTGTGGAATATTATGCAGCCTTAAAAAGGAAGAACATTCTGGCACACATGCTAAGAGATGCATAAACCTTGAAGATACTCTTAAGTGAAACAAGCCAATCATAAGAGGAAAAATATTTTATGAGTCAACTTACATAGGTCCTAGAGTTGTCAAATTCATAGAGACAGAAAGTAGAAAGATGGTTGCCAGGGCCAGGAGGAGTACAGGATGGGGAGTTGTTTAATGGACACAGAGTACTAGTTTGAAAAGATGAAAAAGTCCTGGAGATGGATGGTGGTGATGGCTGCACAACAGTATGACGCTGTTAACACCACTGAACTATACATTTAAAAATGGTTAAAATGGTAAACATGGGCCAGGCACAGTACCTCACACCTATAATCCCAGCAGTATGGGAGGCCGAGGCAGGAGGATCATTTGAGGCCTGGAATTTAAGATCAGCCTGGGAAGCACAGTGAGACGCAATTATAATTTGAGATAAAAAATGTTTTTTTGTTTTGTTTTGTTTTGTTTTTTGTAGAGACGGAGTCTCACTCTATCGCCCTCCATAGAGTGCTGTGGAGTCACAGCTCACAGCAACCTCCAGCTTTTAGGCTTAAGCGATTCTCTTGCATCAGCCTCCCAAGTAGCTGGGACCACAGGCACCCGCCACAGCGCCTGGCTAATTTTTGATGTAGTTCGGCTGGGGCCGGGTTTGAACCCGCAGCCCTCAGTATATGGGGCCGGCACCCTACTCGCTGAGCCACTGGCACCGCCCGATAAAAAATGTTTTTAATGAGCTGAGCATAGTGGTATACCTACATAGTCCCAGCTACTTGCTGAGCCAGGAGGATTGCTTGAGCCTAGAAATTCAAAGTTCCAAAGAGCTATGATTGCACCACTGCACCCCAGTCTGGGAGACAAAGTGAGATTTTGTCTCTAAAACTTAGAAAAAAAAAAAAGTAAATGTTATGTATATTTTACCAAATTGTCATTTTCCCAAGGGATTACCAGTACAGTGTCAGATTGTGCCTTATCTCCCCCCACACACACAGGCTTTGTTTTTAATTGTTTTTAATTTCAAAATATTAAGCGGGTACAAATGTCTTAGGTTGCATTTATCACTTTTGTGATGCTTAAGTCCAGGTTTAAGTGTGCCCATCACCCAAATAGTGTTCATTGTACCCCTTAGGTAGGTTCTTACCCTTTCTTCCCCCCTGCTCCTCCCTGGTTGATTGGTCCTGATCTTTACTTCTCTCTGTACACATGTGTGCTCATCAATTAGTTCCAGTTTAATAGTGAATACATGTGGTGTTTGTTTTTCCATTCTTGAGATACTTCACTTAGGAGAATGATCTTTTGTTCCATCCAGATTGTTGCAAATAGCATTAATTCTTCATCTTATGGTGGAGTAGTGCTCTGCGGTAATCATGTACCACATTTTACTAATCCCCTCATGAGTGATGGGCACTTGGGTTGATTTCACCTCTTTGCAATTGTGAATTGCATTGCAATAAACATTGGCGCACATGTTTTACTATGCTGCCCAGGCTGGTCTAGAACTCCCGGCCTCCAGCAATCCTCTTGCCTCAGCCTCCTAAATTGCTGGACTTCCATGTGCAAGCTGCTGTGTCCAGCTTACAATGCTTTGGGTTGACCTGTAGTCCTAGTCTTAGGCCATTAACTGAATGTTGAAACAAGATACCCACTTATTATAGCTGTTGTGTTAAACAATGACAATAACCCGAATTCTACAACATCCTTTGTTAGAGCCCCTTTGCTGACCCCATTTTGTGTCACCTCATGAAAAAAAAGAAGTCAGGAGAGGCTGAAGAGCTAAAGAACAGAGGTTGGAAAAGGGAGTCTAAAGCCGAATGTCCACCCCAACTGGGTTGTCCAGTTCCCACTTCCTTCCTTGCCGTACTATTTTGGTGGGGCTGTAATGAGATCTTAGATTAGAGTGAATATGAAAAATCACAGGGTCACAGGGGTCATTCTCAACTAGATGTCTGCTTTCTTTGTTGCTGACTTTCTGAGTCCATCGATACGGATGGTGAACTAGATAAAATCTGATTTAGCGAAGTGGGAACGAACACTCAGGCACTAGCCCAGGGGACTCCAGCTATAGCTGAGGAGTTCCTAAAAGAGTCACGTGTAAAGATTCCCATCTTTCCCACTCCCTCTGTCCTTATGCTGCTGGACTCTTGTCCCGGGACTGAGAGCATACTTCAGTGCATCAGAGTGAAGACTGCCCTTTTCATGACAACTCAGGTGTGTGCGTGTCGTGTTGTTTATGAGCGAGAGGGAGAGAGAGAACGCGTGTGCAGTGGAGAAGGTGTCTGTGGGATGTTACCTGTTGAATCCTTTCAGGCCTCAGAACATTGATGTGGCTTTTGAATAGCCCTTCTTGAATTTTATAATCCTGTGCACATTGTAAACTTCATGTGTTTTTACCTTTTCCTCTTTAAATTATTAGGAAACTTAAACTCAAAATTTTAAGTCAACCCTGGCAAGGTGCACTGAGCCTCATTACATGCATTTTGGATCTTGCTCTCCATTTCACCTTCCTTTTTCCTTAGTAGGCTACAGGCACTTGTATCTACCCCAGAACCTATTCAATAAAGGCGCGGTCTTCCTTCTGGATGGGCTTTTACTAATAGCTTTTGGTGGTGCAGGCCATACTTCAGAGTATGCTGAAATTAAAGGATTTTTTTTTTTTGTAAAGACAGAGTCTCACTTTATTGCCCTCTGTAGAGTGCTGTGGCATCACACAGCTCACAGCAACCTCCAACTCCTGAGCTTGGTGATTCTCTTGCCTCAGCCTCCCAAGTAGCTGGGACTACAGGCGCCTGCCACAACGCCCGGCTATTTTTTTGTTACAGTTTGGCTAGGGCTGGGTTTGAACCCACCACCCTCAGTAGTTGGGGCCAGCGCCCTACCCACTGAGCCACAGGCGCTGCCAAATTAAAGGATTTTTTTAATGGTTTCACATTCTCAATTGAATCCTCACCAAACCTTGGGAAGTGAGCAGGACTGATGGGTATTTACTTTTTACAGTGGAAAAAGAGTGATGTCAAACTGCCCACGGGTCACCAAGAGGAGAGAAGTCACAGCTCTGAAACCCATGGCAGTGCTCTCTTAGTTACTAGAAAGGTCTAGACTGTTTTCCTTACCCCCATGCTCTTTTACTTTCCCTGAAAATTATCTTTTATCTGTCTAAACGTTTTTGGGTAAATCGTCAGGTACCAGCCTGAATTTTATAGCCATCTTTTCAGTTTAGACAACTAACCGTTTTCTTTCTCCTATCACACTCGCTAACAGTATTTCTTCCCATTCTCAGGCCTCTTTTCTGCTTTGATACCAGAGACAGTTGTCCACCCCTTTCCCATTCTTGCAGAATATCCTTTGCATGATGTAATGAAGCTGGCACAGGACTGGGAATTAATTCTTCACCAGCTGTGTGGCCATGAGCTTGCTACTTAACTCTGCTTGTTCCAGTTTTATCTTCTGTAAAACGCAGTGATTGGAGACTTCAGAGTTCCTTTCCAGTTCTCTCCTTCTGTGAACTGTGGACTCATACTTTGCTGCCTTTACTTGAGTCTAGAGTTTCTGTCTGGTCACCATGGCAGCTCAGTTGCATGACAGCATCTTTGGTCTTCTGCAGCTTATTGTAGTGTGTCCAAGAAAAGAAGGATGGGACCAGGCGGTGCCTGTGGCTGAGTGGGTAGGGCACTGGCCCCATATACTGCAGGTGGCAGGTTCGAACCCGGCCCCAGGCAAACTGCATCAAAAAAATAGCGGGGCACTGTGGCTGGCACCTGTAGTCCCAGCTACCAGGGAGGCTGAGGCAAGAGAATCGCCTAAGCCCAGGAGTTGGAGGTTGCTGTGAGCTGTGTGACGCCATGGCACTCTACTGAGGGTGATAAAGTGAGACTCTGTCTCTACCAAAAAAAAGGATGGGACCATACACTTGCATTATGATGAGCACTGACTGACTATTGAAATTATACTTTAGAAAGTTTGAAGTCTAGGCTGAGCAAGGTGGCTCACGCCGGTAATCCTAGCATTCTGGGTGGCCGAGGCAGGTGGACTGCTTGAGCTTAGGAATTCAAGACCAGCCTGAGCAAGAGCGAGACCCCATCTCTATTAAAAACAGAAAAAGTAGGCAGGCATAGGGGTGTATACCTGTAGTCCCAGCTGCTCAGGAGGCTGAGGCAAGAGGATCACTTGAGCCCAAGAGTTTGAGGTTGCTGTGAGCTATGATGACACAGCACTCTACCCAGGGCAACAGAGTGAAACGCAATCTCAAAAAAAAGAAGGCTAGGTGCTTGTAGCTCTGTGGTTTGGGCACTAGCCACGTTCACCCAGGCTGGTGAGTTCGAAACTGGCCCCGACCTGCTAAACAATGACAATGGTAGCAAAAAAATAGCTGGGCATTGTAGCCAGCGCCTGTAGTCCCAGCTACTTGGGAGGCTGAGGCAAGAGAATCACTTAAGCCCAAGAGTTTGAGGTTGCTGATGAACGGTGACACCATGGCCCCCTACCGAGGGTGACATAGTAAGACTCTGTCTCAAAAAGAAAAAAAAAAAGAAAGAAAAAAACGAAAAGTTTGAAGCCTAACCTCTTTCCTAAGCCAGACGCTCTAACTACAGCTTTAGGGAGGAATTCAAAAGAAATGGTATATTGTATTTAACACTCATTAAGTGAATACCTGGAGTGACTAAATCCCTAATTTCCTGAGCCTTAATTTACTCATTTGTGTGATGGGCATGAGAATGCCTGAATCACTTACCCAGGGTAAAGGTCAAAGGTGAAAACCCATGGGGAACCCCTGGGAAAGGCAAGTTCAATGTCCTGTTAGTCACACTTACAATCCTGCCCTTGCCATAACATCCTGTCTTGCATTTGTTATGCTCCTGACCTTGTTTTCTATTGGAGGGCAAGGCTTGAAAGGTAACCATTTCTCCACTTATTCATTCACACATTAATTCACCAAACATTGATTGAAGATCTGCTGTGGCACTGTGCTTGAATTCATGCAAGGATGAGAAAAATAACTGTGTTGAAAGAACTCACGTATAGTAAACAGACACAGATAAGTGACTAAGATACAATGTGAAAAGAGATACATTAAGTGAAGGTAAGTTGTTAGAAAGCACAGGGGAAAGACTGACCAATTCTGAATGGGCCATCTGGGAAGTAGAATTAAGCTGCTTCCTGGGACAGAGGGGTGGGAAATGAGTGGAACAGAGAGAAAATTTCAGTGCTTTCTTGGCAGAAAGAATCATAAAAATAGGGCGGTACCTGTGGCTCAATGGAGTAGGGCACTGGCCCCATATGCTGGAGGTGGGGGTTCAAACCCAGCCCTGGCCAAAAAAAAAAAAAAAAAAACATGAAAAAAAAAAAAAAAAGAAGAAGAAGAATCATACAAATAAGTAAAAAGAGGGATGAATATGTGTGGTGTATTCAGGAAGTAATGAAAAGAGAAGAGCAAGTCATTTAATGTGGTTGGGAAGAGGGGACAGCAGAGAGACGGGGGGGGGGTCACCTGGAAAAAGTGGCTAATAATAAAATCAAATGTATTATGTACCAAGTTGGGGAAAGGCCATAGTATTTCAGAGAGAATATCATCTAAGGGTACCATGACATTGTTTTATAGGAGTGATTATTATAGTAAAGGCTAAGTTGGTATATCAGCGATTCCAAAACACAGTAGTTTAAATATGATGTAAGCTGGAGAAAACCTCTGCTCTGGGAGTCATTTAGGAACCCAGGTTCCTTCCGTCTTGTTGTTGTTGTAACTCTGAAGGTATTGTCCTAGTCTTTGCGGTTGAAGTGGGTCTATAACATGCCCTCATTGCAAACTTTTGAAAGCACCAGAAGGTCAGGACAAATTTCTCTTAAGCAAGTGTTTTGGAAGTTGCACACCACAATTCTGCTCAAATGCTATTAAGAAGAATTTAATCTTGGGTGGCGCCTATGGCTCAAAGGAGTAGGGTGCCGGCCCCATATGCCAGAGGTGGTGGGTTCAACCCCAGCCCCGGTCAAGAAACTGAAAAAAAAAAAAAAAAGAAGAAGAATTTAATCTTGTGTTATACCTACCTGCAAGGAAGGCTGGGAAATATTTAGTCTCAACTGGAAGGGTTCATCTGTGTATCCAGGAGTAGAGAGAAAACACATTTGGGTAGGGAGGACAACTTTCTCATTTGGGAACCTCATCGATTTCTGGATTAATTTGCTAAGTGTTTACCATTTACATTGCAATGCTAGGCCTTTGAATGCCTGTATTAATTACTTAGTTTAAAAAGTGCTTTGGAACCAGGCATGGTGGCTCACACCTGTAATCCCAGCACTCTTGGAGTCTGAGGTGTGTGGACTGTTTGAGCTTAGGAGTTTGAGACCAGCTTGAGCAAGAGTGAGACCCTGTCTCTAATAAAAATAGGAAAACTAGGTTCGGTGTCCATAGCTCAGTGGTTAGGGCACCAGCCACATACACTGGGGGCTGGCGAGTTCAAACCCAGCCTGGACCTGGTAAACAACAATGACAACTACCAAAAAAAATAAAAAAAGAAAGAAAAAGTAGCCGGGCGTTGTGTCCAGTGCCTATATTCCCAGTACTTGGGTGGCTGAGGCAAGAGAATTGATTAATCCCAAGAGTTGAAGGTTGCTGTGAGCTGTGATGCTACAGCACTCTACCAAGGGCAACATAATGAGACTCTGTCTCAAAAAACCAAAAAAAAAAAAAAAGAAAGAAAAACTGGTCTAGCTGGGTCTTGTGGTGAGCACCTGTAGTCCCACCTGCTTGGGAGACAGAGGCAAGAGGATCACTTAGGCCCAAGAGTTTGAGGTTGCTGTGAGCTTCAACACCATGACATTCTACCCAGGGTGACAGAATGAGACTTTGTCTGAAAAAAAAGGTATACAAGTAAATGAAAAATAAAAATAAAAAGTCTTTTGAATGATCTAGGATTACACAAGCAAAGCAGGAACATGTGAAACATGAAATGGGAAATATAGCTCAACATTCAAGTCAATTCACAGATCTAAACTTAAGTTGATTATTAGAAAAATATTATAGTTTTAGTTTATGTTTCTAATTCTGCAAGACTCCGGGTGTTCTAGATCTTGTATCAATGTCTTGATAGAGATTAAGTTTTTATTTGAGTCAAAAAATCAAAATTTCTGAAAGAGCCTACTATTTCCAAGGCATAAAGCCAACATACATGGGAACATGAGCCCTAATTGGGATTAACGACTCAAGGTCACCATATTCTCTGTGCCCCTGGTTTTCAGTGGCCTGATGGAGCTGAGGTCACTGGACCGCAGATTTACAGGGATGGGATGAATCCATATGGTATAAACACCCAATCCATGTAAGCTATTATTACTGGTATTATTTTAATATTATTTAAAATTAGTAGACTTCAGGATATAGAAGTGACAATTTGTGGATAAGCAGAGCCTCTTTCACTAATAGGTTTTTCTTCTTTTTTATGGAGAAAGAGTCTCACTTTGTCGCCCTCAGTAGAGTGCGGTGGCGTCACAGCTCATAGCAACCTCCAACTCTTGGGCTTAGGCGATTCTCTTGCCTCAGCCTCCCGAGTAGCTGGGACTACAGGCTCAGTAATAGGTGTTATTAAACATCTTTTGAGTATTTGATCTTTGGGCAGTCTGAGAAGTTTCACTCCTGAATTGCCCCTGTGTTTTTTTTTTTTTTTTTTTTTAGAGACAGAGTCTCACTTTGTCACCCTCAGTAGAGTGCCTGGTGTCACAGCTCACAGCAACCTCCAGCTCTTGGGCTTAGGTGATTCTCTTGCTTCAGCCTCCCGAGTAGCTGGGACTGCAGGTGCCCGCCACAATGCCTGGCTATGAATTGCCCCTGTTGATCCAAGTCCCTGGAGACTAGGGTCAATGGTGGGTTCCCTGGCTTCCTCACGGCTCTTCCACCATCTATTTTTCTCCCCTCCTTTCTTTCTTCTCCTTCATTCTAGCCAGTGCTTCAGCTCAGGAGTTTACATCTTCCCTCACCTCTTTCTAACCAATCTGTTTGCCTCCATTGCTAAAATAGTCTTTCTAAATTGCAAATCTTACTTTGTATATCTGTTGTTGGTTAAATACCTTTGACGTATCCCCAATCCTTCAAGCAACAATTCAAACAGCTCCCAAGGTTCTCCACTATCTTGCCTCAGTCTGCCTTTTAAACTTCATCTCTAGTTACCATATATAGTTAGTTATGTGCCACATAACCACATTTTGGCCACAGACAGACCATGTATAGGATGGTGGTCCCATAAGATTATAATGCTATATTTTTATTGTACCTTTTCTGTTTAGATACACAAATACTTACCATAGTATTGCAATTGCCCATAGTATTTAGTACAGTAACACAGTGTACAGGTTCATAGGTTAGGCTGTACCACATAGCCTGGTGTGCAATAGGCTGCACCATCTAGGTTTGCACAAGTGCATCGTATGAAGTTCACACAATGATGAAATCACCTAGAAATGCATTTTTTAATTTGAATTTTATTTAGGTAAACTAATTTTTTAATTTTTTACATATACATGTGTTTATTAGGTTTCCACTTTTTGCCTTCACAGAATAAAAAGGCTTAACATTTTTTTTTTTTTTTTTTGCAGTTCTGGCTGGGGCTGGGTTCGAACCCGCCCACCTGGTATATGGGGCTGGCACCTACTCCTTGAGCCACAGGTGCCACTCAAAAGGCTTAAAATTTAATAACAATCACAATGTTTAAGATAAGGACTAGAAACAAAAACCTCATAAAGAATGAAGGAAGATAAATACATTCAGAAAAGAAATCAGATGATTGTTGTATCGAAATATTAAGCAATAATAATAATAATAATGCAAAGAAAGTAACAATGCATTTCTCAGAATGTACCCTTGTTGTTAAATGACCAATGACTGTACAAGCTAATCCTAGCTAAGCAACTAGCTACGATAAAATACATCTCCATTGTTTGGCCCATTGTATACATTGAAATCACTGTGTTTTGTGGGAGAGAAATGCCTTGTCTCTCCCTGGTCCACCTGACAAATGAGTCCTTCTGGTCCAACACAAATGTCATGTTTTTCCTTTTTAGGCTTTGTGACTCTCTCTTTCTATGCACCAGGCAAAATGAATCATTCTCTCACCACTGCCCTTTATATATACCTAAGTTGGACACAGCACTTACGACATTACATCACATGTATTATTCAGCTTTGTTTGTTGTCCCTCCCATAGGACTAAAAGCTTCTTGGAGGCAGGAATCATATCTCATTCTTCTTTGTGTCTCTGCCTCCTAGCACACTCAATGTGCCTAGAACGTGGTACATGTTAAACGGTAATAGTAGTGTTATTACAAGTGCTATACATTGAGTACACATAATGTGCTAGGTAATTTATACATGGTATCTGAATATATCCCACTTCTCAGGCGAGATATCTGAACCAACAGAAGTTAAATGATTAGCCTGGAGTCATAGGGCAGAAGCAACATTAAAACCTAAGTTGAACTCCAAAGCCAACGCTATGTTCTTATTGACTAGGTGGAGATATCAAGGTCACTTTGGAAATGATGCCAATCTACCACATTAGACCAAGTTAATAAACTACAGACAACACTCACAAAACTCACCACCTACTGACAAGAACATGGCATCTACACAGAAATGTAACCCAGTGGCGGTGCCTGTGGCTCAAAGAAGCAGGGCGCCCGCCCCATATGCTGGAGGTGGTGGGTTCAAACCCAGTCCTGGCCAAAAAACTGCAAAAAAAAAAAAAAAAAAAAGAAATGTAATACAAGCTAATACCTCTTGTGTTTGTCAAAGGTTCTCAGCTCTTGACAAAACAGCCTTCCTTTTTTACAGTTGGTTGATGTTCTGTTTTAGGGGGTTACATCATCATCTCACAGTCACACAGCCTAGTACCAGCTGACCTAGACCTGAACTAGGCCTAGATTGTTTTTGATTACTTAAAATAACATATTATGATTTTTTTTTCCACTTAAGCCACCACGTCCCATCAAGTGTATTTCTTGGTGAAGTGGCATGGTAAGTGAAAATTGATGCTCAGTGGAGGGCACTGAGATTAAATGCTGCAGGGTTTCTAACGCAGAACATACCTGAATCTATGAGGGGCAGACCGGAAAGGCACAGCCTGTTTAATGCCAAGGACAGCCACAGTACTGTACCTCCCAGTGAGGCTGCATTAGCTGGCTAGTTGAAGAGTGCAAGACTAAAGCCAGAAATGTGATTCAAAATAAAATAGGAGGTTTCTTTAACCTCTAATTTAACCGCACAAGGTCCTGTTATTAATTAATTAGGTACCTTCACCAAGGACAGTTAAGAGAATCAGACCACAGCCAGTTTATTTCCTATTTCTCTTGACTTCTTAGTGGATAATTTTTTCAAGTGAGATAAGTGCAAATTTTCCTGTAACTCAGTTCTGCAGCAAAATGTTCCAAGTTACCTATGTGACACGAAGCAAACGCATTTTTTAGAAACGACCACATTAAAGAGCAAAAGCCTGCTTATGAAGATTTCTATCTAAAGAGAAATTCCCTCCCTTCAGAGTTGTCTTTCCCAGCTCTGCACCAATGGCTATTGTGTTGTTTAAAACAAGAAACACAAGAAACGTTGACATTGAAATATCCAGATTACTTGGTCTTAAAGAGTCTGGCTTGATGAAATAAGATGAGTCAATGAGATGAAGGACTTAATGTTCCAATAATTATCTTTTAAAACCACCCTTTTAAATGTCAAAACTCTCAGCAGCTCTTCTCTTGGGGGGACAGAAGGGGAAGGGTTGAAACTTGCAGAATCTAGGTTCTGCAAAGGATATTGACAAATTAGATGCTTGGCAATTAAATTAGAATTTCACCGTATCTCCTGCTTTAAAGGATCAGCTTTTTTCTTGAGGGAGCCCACAATTTTATGTTCAGTCATCTGCAGAGAATAGAGCCACTGTCTTTTTCTTTTGGAACCCAGAGTAGAAGCTTTATTTCACTGCAAGTTCCCCGTGACATTTTGCACTCTCTTGATTTAATGCACCAAAGAGGATCTTTAACTCTTGGTCTACACTAGTGCAAATAAAGGTTACAGCTCTCACTAACCATCATGAACTAGCCTAATAACTCACGAGAGGCTCTGGAGAAAGAAACCAAGAAAGCAGGTGTGCAGACTTGATTAAAACATGCAAAATCCGTACAACCGCAGGCAAAGGTACCAATATCCCTCGCATCTGCCCTGTACCCGCGGCGAAGTCCCGCAAGCAGGGGAGCTCGCACTGCGCCAAAAACGCGATCCGCAGAGCGGGGCCTAGCAACACAGGGGCTTTTCTTTAGGACGCGGTCCCGGCCGGAGCTTGCGCCGAATCGAGGGGCTCCTATTGGCCACGCGCCGTGGGGGAGGAGACGCCCGGCGGGGAGGGAGACGGGAGGAGGGGAGACCCGGGCGAGGCCTCTTCCCTGCCCCCTCCAGGCCCGCTCCGCAGACTGCAGCGGCTGCCCGGAGCGTGGTTACTATGCAAATTGCAGCAATAGAGGAAATAAACAAGGGGGTAGGGAGAGGACTGCGGGCCGGGGCGAGAGCAGCCAGGGGCCGCCGAATGGATCGCAACTTCTGCAAAGTCTCGTACGAGCCAAAGCACGCCAGGCAAAGAGAGACTCAGAGAACCCAGCCAGCCCAGAGGGGGGGGGGGGAGAGGGAGAGACAGAGGAGAGAGAGACTGAATTGCAATTGCAAAAGCCTTCTGATTTGGAGTAAAAAAAAAAAAAAAATCTCCAAGAAGCCTGCAATTGGCCAACAGCTTAAAAAAAAAATCTCTTCCGGGTTTTCAACGGTTCCAAGTTTATTTAGATATTTTCAAAATGCAAACAAAAAGGGACAACAAATGAAGCAATTCGCCTGAACATTCTAAAGTTTCTCACGTACTCTTTTTACGTTGCAATGGTACGTGGTACATCTTAAACTTTCTATTTTGCATTTATATGATACGCGTTTTATAAACAATGGTAGAATGATTTTGTTTAATGGCTAACACTTTAAAATTTCTCTAGCTCGCATAGGCACTTAAGTGAATGCTGGGTAAATGTGGATTGTGATGGTTTTGTTTTAAAGATGTAGCTTTGTGGATGGTGTTTTTACTATATACATCAGAGATCGGGTTTCCTTTTTTTTTTTTTTACCCCCCCCCCCCCGGGGATTTGAAAAAATTGCTGAGCTTGACAGATTTTTTTTTTTTCTTCCTAGCGCTTGCTCTGTTCCAGAAAGGGGTGGGGGAAAATCCTGTACGTGCTCTGTTCTGTAAAAGACGTCTGCCCTCAACAGTCAACCTAACCCGAAAAGAAATGTCTGGACCGGGAAAATAATTGACGATTTGATCCTCTAATCAATGGGAGAACATAGGAGATTGACAGAAGCTCTACCCAATCACGAGGAGGCTTGGGTGTGCAATGGTTCTCAGTAGCCAGAGGGGGCGGGGCAGAGGAGAACTCAAGTTCTCTGCGGCTCTGAACGGGAAGGTGCAGCTCAAGCTGTCAAAGCTACAAGCTCTTCCGGATTTAGCGAGCACAATAGGAAAGGCTTTTGAGTTTACGGGGAAAAAAAAAAAAAAGCTGATTGGAGGATTTTTGCATAAATTGTATGCCTTTTTCCTAGCCCTTTGGAAAAAGTCAGAAAAACTCTGCTAGAGAATAACTTTGCATGAGTTATTAACTTCGGGTTAGTTATTATTTTTAAACTCACAGAAGTTGGTAACTATTGTGGAAGGTGAAGTTCAACTTCTTCAAGAACAATGTCGCTTACATCTTGCCAGAATTGTGGGACTGTAGCGAGCTTTGGGAAGTAACATATTGCATGCTCAGCATTACTGAACTTCTCACTTTATCTTAGCAGCTTTGGCATTTCAAGTACTTTGAAAGAATGAGTGAGCCTCTCTCCTCTTGAAACTGCTAAACAGCAGTTTCAAGGGAGGGAGAATGTTTCACAGGTGGATGGACAGCTGTTTTATATGTTGGAAAGAAGGAGGGGGAATTCTGTTTAAGTGTATGGTCAGTAGGAAGTGCGATAAGACGGGGGCGGAGCCCACATCTCTTCTTGTTACCACAACAACCCCCATGGAGAGGAGTGTGGGAGATTGCTGACTTGTTAACTGTTAGCTGGAGTCTGGCCTCTTGGACAAGTCCTTGATACTAATCCAGTGGAAACCAACTGCAGGAGCTTGTCTTGGAGACAGTAATTGGCAGCTTCTGACTAAAATATATTCATCTCCTCCTCCGCTCTGAGCAGTGTAGACACCTAATTCTGTTGGGAAGTGAGTAGAAAATAATGCAGCTCTTTCCCTTCTTTGGATTAAATTCCCATCGAGCTATTTCTCCAGGCTTTAGGCCTTCCAGTCAAATCTGGTTTGGAAATTTGATGTAAGAATTCTCTTGGATGTTCACTTCAGCAGCCTGATTCAATTTAAGAGTATATGCACATAAGAAAAATCTGCACACCAGTGACCACCGGGTCAAAAACTAGAGAAGAAAAATGTTGAAGAAATTCTAGTTAATAAAGTTAGTCTTGGTAAGAACTGCAGAGTTTATGGTGGTGTCACTTAGGAATCCCAGTCCTGTGTTCACTGCTCTGGGCATTAAAATGTAAATCATATTAATAAGATCTCCCTATTAAGTAACCTCCAAATGAGAGCTATCCGAGATGTACATATAAGTGAAACCTTATTGACGTAATTTATATATCTAAGAGGATTTCACTAAAGCTGGCAAGGTAACGTTTCTGCAAATAAAACACAGTAAATGCAAGGCTGGGCCCTGTGCCAGGAAGAATATGGATAGCAGAGAGCGTGACAGGAGCCTCCTTTGCACAGAGACAATCCCATTTCAAGGCAGCCTCCTACCACTTGCAAAATAAATGACTAGAGCAGTTATTTCCAATAAGGGGTTTATCCTTCCTAAAAATGGGTCATGTATGTGATTGCAGTAAACTAATTGTACTTCACCTGTGTTTCTTACACTGCTGTTTTTACTGTCCTTTCTTTCTTCCCCCCTCCCTCCATCCCTGCTGTCTTTCCAGTGTCTTAGTATCTTTGTCAACTCTAGACAGGATTTACTTTTGCAACTTGGGAAAAGGGGAGAGAGTTGGAGATGTTTTTCACCCCCAGTCTGCCCTTTGAAGAACATCTGTTTCTTTGTGTATGTGTGTTTAAATTTATGCCTGTTGGAGAGAAAGTTACCAGAAGCCTTTCTGTAACTGTAACTCTTTTACTGTATTTTTCTCAGTCTTGTTTCCAAAGGCTGTAGTTGGAACTGTGCTTTGTAGCATTTCCTCAGCCCCCCTCCCCCCGCGGGGGAGGGAGCGGGAGCTGGCGGAGATAGGAGAGAAAGCAGGAGCGGATGTGAAGGGCTTTGGTGCTGAACTTGGATCCAGCCCTTGCCTAGAGGGCGCAAACAATCGTCCCATATCCAAAAGTCTTACGAAGGGCGCCAAAAGTTACTTAAGATAATATTGCTAACCGCAGAAAGCTGGAAATCGCAGGCACATCCATTGCTGCAACAAAAGAAGTTTTTAAAGTAGAAATATCAACATTAAATTACTTCCCCCCCCTTTTTAAAAAAAGGACGACGTGCCAGTCCTTAAAAACAAAACTCTTTTTTCCTTTTGAGTCTCAACAAAAGTAAGAACCTTTGCCGTTTTGAAAGGAGGCAGAGGTGAAGTGTATCTTTTAATACACCCAAAGAAAGATTTTAATCTGCTCTGGAAGCGAGTTTCCCAAGAGAACACACTCTGAATAATATCTTCTCACTGTGCCTCAGTTACATGTTGGGACCGTCAGCCAGAAACTTCTGTCGAGGAAACTTGGAGCGCGTTGAAGTTATAGATCCCAGCAAAGGTTCTCCTGCCAAGGGTGTTGTCTCTTTTCCTAGGGTTAGTTTTAGGGCATTGCTCCCCTTCTTAAGTCCAAGAGAAACTAAGGAAAAGCTGTTGTTTACTTTGGAAAAATAGTTTTTCTTACTAAGGATGGAAATTATTTCCCCTCACCTCTTAATAAATAGTCTAAACTATTTTCAAGATATCCAGGAGGGCGAAAGGGTGTGTGTGTGTGTGTGTGTGTGTGTGTGTGTAAGGGAGGAGAGAACGGTTTCTCCAGCATTTGGGAATTATTTTAGCAAGAAAGTAACTGGAGTACAGGCATAAAATAACTTTACATGGATGCAGAATCATTTCAGACGTTTTCTTTTACTCTTTCTCCAGTAGAATATTTCCTGCCCCTTGCTTAGGGGGTGAAAAAAAGAAAAGGTCTACAGGAGTATGGCCTTAACACATCCCTCAGACATGAGTGGGCATTCCTACAGGAATTTCCTCTTCCAGACTCTCTAGCTATGTCACCTCGACCAAGGAGCAAATTCCCCTGTCCGTGTGCCAGTACCTTTCAACGTGATACTTTCCTCTTTTCCTTTTGGAATTTTGAAAAGGGTGTCAAATGCAGCAGGCTGCAAACTAACAAGAAGGGCGGGGGAGGTGGGTGGGGAGGGGAGAAACATATAGGGTAGGGTTTGGAGGAGGTAGGTATACTTTTTTCCCTCTCAGGAGAGAAGAGAGCCTAGGGAGGAAAATATGAGGTTAAAAAAAACTGGAAAAGCAGGCTTATTGGCAACTTGCCAAACCCTAAAAACCACCCCCCTTTTTTGCCAAAACAATACTTTAGCAAACCCAAAATAATTGCAGGAAGCTCTTTTCCATTTTAAGAAGTATTACCTGGGGGAGGGAAAAAGGGGATTCTTAAAAGGCGCCCTTCCGAGGCGTCTCAGAAACAGGGACGGTAATGATAGCCTGTGTCCAGTTCTGGGCACACGTCTGTGGCTCAGAATATCTCCCTTCCCTAAGGGGACATCCCTTTCACTTTTTTTTTTTTTTTTTTTCTCTTAAAAAGAAAAAGATGTCACAGCTACACTACTGCTGTTTCTGAACGTGATAGAACTTTTTGCATGGCGTCTGTGTTCAAACCCACGAGTTTAACAGTCCCGGGAGGGAGAAGGCTCATTAATCTCCGCCTTCCTTTCTCCAGCACCCCCCCACCCCCCCAATCCGGGTGAATCTTCTGTGTGAAATGATTCCCCACCGCAGGACTGAAGCTGCACAAAGTTTGCAGGAGCGTGTGCACAATTACGTCCGCCGACGGGTCTATTCCCGCAGAGAGCTTCGCCAGAGAGCTTGCAACGCTTTGAGCCTTACCGCATTTCAGAGGGGGAAAAAAAAGTTACCTAGGAGGTCTGATTTTTCCAAATTTGCATACATGCAAATGCGCCGCTCGGCCTCCTCCTGGGTTCGCTCCGTGCCCACACGGTGGCCCGGGGGTGCCGGGCAACCTGGCCAAGTTGCCCACGTCCTCCGCCGAGGTCCGCGGAGGTCTGCGGCGGGGCTGGGGGGATGGGGCCGAGGAAAAGTAGTTTTGTTTGCTTAAGCACATCCTGTGGCCGCCTATAGCCGCCCGGGGTACAGACTGTAACTGCTGCTCGCCGCGCTACCCCGTGCTGCGCGGAGCGGGGCGGGCGGGGGCCGAGCGGGAGAGCGAGCGCGGGCGGCCGCGGAGCCTCGGGACCCGGCTGGCCGCGCGGCGCCGCAGCCGCCCCCTCCCCCAGCCCCCCCTGCCGGCGGCGGCGCGAGCGGGCGGCGGCCGAGCGGTGCGGTGCAGAGCGGCGGCGGCGGGCGCGCGGGCAGCTCGCGGGCACCCGGCCGGGCGGCGCGGGCGCGGGCGCGGGCGCGGGAAAGGGTGCGCTATGCCTTTAACGCCCGCGTGCCGGAGACATGTATAGTGGAGTGCAGGGAAACTCTAGGCGGGGTTAAAGTTCAGCGCGTGGAGCGGCAGCGGCGCTGGCTGGCTGCAGTTGAGCCGAGTTGGAAATGTGAACGCAAGAAGCAGCTTGATTTTTTTTCTCCCCCTTCTCTCTCTCTCTCCCTTCTCCCTCTTTCTGCTCTCTCTCCCACACTCACGCACACCTCCCAACCGCACCCCCAGACGCGCCCGCAGTTATGTATTCTCCGCTCTGTCTCACCCAGGTAAGCAGCTGTTCGGGCGCGGGGGCAGGTCTGGGCCGGGCGGGGGGCGTGTGTCGGCGTGTGCCCGCAAAGGGGGGAGAAATGCGGCTTCCAGAAAGTAACTTTGTTTCCATGCGGGAGCATTCCTCCTGCACGGCCATTTGTGTGGGCACATGGCTAATGGCGCCCTCTTATTAATGCGTTAATTAATATCGGGGCGCCGGACTGCGGAGCGGCGGGGTTCGGGGCCGCCCCGCACGTGTTCGGCGGGGCTGCCGCCCATGACGCGCTGAAATCCGGACCCAGCGTTTCTGCCGCGGAGAGCGGGGTCGCCGCGGTCCTGCGGCGCCCGGGAGGGGCCCGCGACGGCGCCCACCGCGCGTCCCGCACGCTCGGGCCGGCCGTGCGGGGAGACCGGGCGCCCGCGCCGCCGCTGCCCAAGTCTGACTTCTTTTCATTGTTTGTCAGCCTTCGGGGTCCGGCCCCGGCCCCGGCCCGGAGGCAGGCGGCGGCGACCCCGGCGGAGCGGGCTGCGCGGACGCGCGTCCCCCTGCGCCGGCCGGGTGGAGCCTGCGTCCCCGCCGCTCGCTCCCCGAGCGAAAGTTTCGGGGCCGGGACGAGCCCCCGCGGCGCAGGGCGGCGAGCGGCGGAGGCCGCGGGCGGAGCGGGGTCCCGGCCGCGAGCCCGAGCGGCGGCCCAGGCCGGACGCGGCTCCCCCCGGCGCCGCCACCGCGCGACTCGGGCCGCCCGGCGCGCAGGACGGGGGCAACTTTTCCTCCGACGCAGCTCGGCGGAGCGCGGGGCTCCCGCGCCCCGCCGCCCTCCTCTGCGTGGCTTCCCGGTCCACCCTCCCTGGTCCGCACCACCCCCGGGCTGAGTGTTGCTCCTTCGCCACTCCAAATCTGGCCTCTTTTGAATGCATTATTTATTTTCTTTCACTAAAAGGCATGGAGTCGAAGTGATTTTGCGGAAAGAATTTTTTTTTTTTTTTTTTTTTTTGGCAAAAAGTGTGAACCTACATTCTGCTTTGGTACGTCGCGATCTGACCGTTAATCACCTTCGTGACGATGTATGCTTCAAATAAAATGTTTATTCACCACTCCCTTAACAAAAAGGCCACCACTTCGTGCTGTCGTTTAGCAGGAGATAACGGTTTAACCGGAATACTTTCCAGGAGCCTAAAAAGTATCAGTCGTTGTCTATCTGCTGTCCAGATTCTGGATTTATTTTTCACATGACAGCCCTTCTTACTGCAATATCTAACAGTAATAATACCGGCTATTTCATCTCAGAAGACTCTTAAATGCATCTTTTATGTGGAAATGGTCTGTTTGGGATTTAGGCCTAACAGTAATAATGGATAGCAGTTGCTTTTTGTTATTGTAAAAGTTTTTTTTTTTTTTTTTTTTCCTTAACAAACTTCCAAAGTTCCTTATTTTAGTAACTTGTGGAAGTAAGGAATGAAACTTTTCCAACCACTTCTGGCAAGATTCACAATTGCATATGGATAAGATGCAAAGTGTAATATAATTTGAATGAATTATGGAATACAGTGAAAATGCTGAGATTCAGAGGCTGAAGTTCTAGCTGGCAGAAGTTTGCAACATGTAGATAGAACTTGTAGATAATACCAGTTTGATGCAGTGGAGGGAAATGGCCCTAACAGATATATTGGTGTCTTCTTAAATGCACTCTGAAAAGATAAATGTATATTTTGGGGTTGTATATAACGTGAGGAATACCTGTGTATCCATGCAGGCCCAGGGCACAGTCAGGTATTCAATAAAGTTGGCTTCTCTCGGTTCAAAAGCTATTACCACATTGAGAGAGTTTTGGGGGTTCCCCCCCCTTTTTCATATTTGGCAGTGTTGATTGATGCATTCACTAGGCCTTCTTCTGAAAACACCACAAAGAGAAACGCTTATTTAGTGTAACAGTTTGTGAACAAAATGTACAATAAATAGGGAATGAGGGCTCATATACTTTATGGGTTCTTCTCTTAAAAATTGATTTACAATTTATTTAACTTGCTGAAATATTTATAATGCTTTAGAGCCAGTTTTAGAAAGAAAAACTTAGGTAGTTTATTGCTCATTAAAAAAAAAGATCTAGTAAGAACAGCGATAAAAAGTGTTCTAAATGAAAGAATAAACTCCATTTAACTTGTATGCAATTTTTGAAAACTTTACCAAGAAAAAGCTAGACATCTTGTTTTAATCCAGCATCAGCATATCAACCAATCATGTATGGGCCATCTGATGATATCCTAGCAGAATCTTATAGGTAAACATTTAAAAGAACTAGTTTCTAGAAATATTAGCATTCAGGGGTTCTTAAACTTGGCTGACTTTCAAACAGATCAATGTTTAAGATGCTGATTCAAAGTAATACCACTTTGGAAGTAGGTTTTTCAGGTTTAATTTTGTTGGTGGCCTATAACTTTCTCACCAAGTGCATATGTAAAATATTCTTTGTTTTCTCTTGAATGTTTTGAAATACTACATAGCTTATGGTGATATGTTCAGCAACATGATTTATGAAGGTTTGCTATTTTTTTTTTTTTTTTTTTAGCTCTTCAGTTATGCTGTCACGGACATTTCTTACAAGCTAATGCTATTCTTTAGTTTTGACTAAATATTTTGGAATATTTTTAATCACCAATTGAGAAAAATATATTAGAAAAAACCCTAACACTTTAATTGTGCATATGAGTAAAGTTATTAAAATATTGTGCACTTTTATTGGCACATTCTTGAAACCTTTAGGTAGTAATATGTTTTAAATACTTTTGATGGAAAATTGGGGACTTAGATTATTCTTGCTGACTAGTCGACATCGTTGGCCTTGTTTAAGGATTTTTATGATGAGATATATGGGGATTTGGTTGGCAGGTAAACAGAATCCTTTTGAACACAAATGCATGCAGTTCGAAGTTTTTAAAGAAGCATATTGGGAGTATCTTCGAACACTTTAAGTGCTATTCTAGAATGTTTATTTTAAATGTTTATTAACATTAATCAAGCTTTTAAGTAAGATAACATTTTAACATAGATGTGAATTGTTTGGAGCTTAGTTATCCTTTGTATTGTAAAATGTGGCTGAGACTTTCAGATGAAATCTTTTTTTGGTAAAAGCTCACTTTATAGTTTAAGGTAGTCCCCAAAAGTTCTTTGCATAACAATACCACAAAGCCTTGGTCTCCAGCGTGTGCTTGTATGTATAAGAAAATCAGTTTATATGAAGTTCTGTTTCAAACCTAAAATTTATGTATTTTAGGGCATTTCAAGGATGAGCTCAGAATTTAGAAATGTTTAAATGCTTTGTGTCTTGGCGTATACCTTCCCAGATTAACTGTGACTTGCTTTTAAAGTATTAGGATAAGACATATTCTCAAATGTCAAGAATATAAAAAATTTTAATGGTTTATGGTAAGGAATAATGTAATTATTATATTTTTCTCTATTCTCCCTCCATGTAAATAAGCCATACGTGTTACAAAAACTGACTACCTCTCTCTTGGATTCTTTTATTGAAAAAGGGCGGGTTTAAAGCTACATTTGAAATACAGAACCTGAAATTTGTGCAGAAAGGATGGAAAACATCAATTATGGAAGTGATTTATTATGTGTTATATTATTGTATACGTTTAAAAACTCAGTCATACGTGGTATTTAAATGATTGATTGTAATTTGCCAAATTTTAGTGGACTTGATTACTGAAATAGTTTACCAATTTTAATCCTCTCAGTTTACATTTGAACGTTAAAAAATTTAATAATTATTTTAATAGTAAGAATATTTTGCACATTATAGTTACATGTGCCTTGAAAGGATGTAAACACATTGAAACAGAATGCATATTTTATAAAATTTGTCTGCTCTACAACCTTTATCAAAAAGTCATCAAACACCTCTTTGGTTTTCTCATCCTCATTTACTTGAAAGTAAATAATCTATCTTTTGGAGGGGGAGTTAGGTGGCAGGAGTTACGTAACATTAGTGTGGATTAATTAATCCAAAGTTGTATGTACTACAATAGCCTTGTAGAGGTTAATTTTAATTTTTTTTATTTTCATATTTATATTTCCCAAGAAAATGTAACATATAAGAATCAAATACTTGGAGTAAAATAAGAAGAAAAATTTAAATATTTTTAATTTTATTTTAACATGACTTGAATTTTAAAAGGCAATCATGAGCGTTTTCCTGGTATCTTAGAAACATGGAATAGACCAGGTTCTCTGTTTCTCTGTGAGAAAAAAACCCTAAAATGCTATTTTTAAAAGGTTAAATAATGTTTTTTAGGCATGATTATTACCGAAGGCATTTCACAATCATATCAGTAAATTAAATGTGCTCACTTGTAACAGTGTTGTCACAATGACACATTCTGTTTACTGTCTGGCATGTATGCTTTTCTGTTTGTTTTTTTTGTTTGTTTCATTCCTGTAGTATCAGCAATTGTATCTTGGACATAGTTGTTTTTTTTTTTTTTTTAGCCTAATATCAGATTCATCTCTTCTTTTGTATATGGATCTGCAAAATTTTTCTAAGTTTCTGACTAAAACAATTTTGTATAAATATACTATTTAAAGGAGGAATAAAGATATTACCAAAATGAATAAGAAGTGGATCAGAGTCGACATGGACTATTTTTAGAGGGAAAGCCTTTGTTTTCATTGATTGTGGAGATGATTTTTGCTCCTAGACTTCCATAAACATTGACTGGCATCTAAGCGTTTAGGGTTTGCCAATCTGGCGGCTGGGCCCTGGCTGTACTACAAGTGGTGAGGTCAAGGCTGGGACAAAATTAGATATGCTTTCCTTGAAATAGGGTTAAGATTATATATTGTTATAAGCATTTGGATAAACTTCGCTTACTGTGTAAGGCACCAAGGAACTAGGCCTGGCAGTGGAAGCTGGTGTACGTTGGTGAACACATCAAAACGTTTCTTTTTTTAATTTTAGCCATTTTTTTCTTTCTGATCCTGAGAAATGACACCCATAGTTTCTCTTCCCCCACCTCAGCCCTCCTCTAGGAGTCCTGTGCATGATTTTGGTAGCATAGCGTTTGAATCAAATTTCAAGTGGCATGAGACATCTTTTCTTTAAGGTAACCATCTAAAGAAAAGCCGCTGCCTTTTGTTTTCATGACATTCATGTTTTGATTGTTCTTCATTTCCCCAGGATGAATTTCATCCTTTCATCGAAGCACTTCTGCCCCACGTCCGAGCCTTCGCCTACACGTGGTTCAACCTACAGGCCCGAAAACGAAAATACTTCAAAAAACATGAAAAACGTATGTCGAAAGAAGAAGAGAGAGCCGTGAAGGATGAGTTGCTAAGCGAGAAACCAGAGGTCAAGCAGAAGTGGGCATCTCGACTTCTGGCAAAGTTACGCAAGGATATTCGCCCCGAGTACCGAGAGGATTTTGTTCTTACAGTTACAGGGAAAAAACCTCCATGTTGTGTTCTCTCCAACCCAGACCAGAAAGGCAAGATGCGAAGAATTGACTGCCTCCGCCAGGCAGATAAAGTCTGGAGGTTGGACCTGGTCATGGTGATTTTGTTTAAAGGTATTCCGCTGGAAAGTACTGATGGTGAGCGCCTTGTAAAGTCCCCACAGTGCTCTAATCCAGGGCTCTGCGTCCAGCCCCATCACATAGGGGTTTCTGTTAAGGAACTTGATTTATATTTGGCATACTTTGTGCATGCAGCAGGTAAGTGCAGTGGTGAGAACCCCTTCCACTTTCTTGTGTGTCTTTCTTTCCTGATGGCCTTGGTATATGCTGGATCATTCCCGAACTCCCCACGTTGCAGGCCACGTACGTAAAGCCAGGGTGGTTTCAAAGAGAAACCAAAGTCAGGATGGCCTGAAGCCCCCGTGTCTGAGGCGCCACCTTCATTCCGGTGGAAGAGCATGCCTTTGAGAGAATTCTCACTAAGTACAGTTCTTTGGGTAAGTCATGTTTGCAGCGGTGTCGGTGATCAGACATGTGATATGTTTAAATCACATTTTTTTTGATGAGGGCAGAGAGAAGTCTCATGGAAACCTTTGTAATAAAGAGGGTATTTTAACTGACAAGTGATCTAGTTAAGAAGCATTTCGTTTGGTGTTGAGGCAATATTTTTAGTTGCTTTTCTGCTGGGAGAGTTTTTAACCCATTGGGGCCTCTTGAAATCCTTGCCAGTTAAGTTTGAGGTAAGATTACTATCAAATTACTGATCATTTATGAAGGAAGATTAATGAAATTAATCTACAGATTTAGCAGCTTTGTATTTAGGAATTCTTACCGTTGTCTCAGATGGCTATGGGAAACGAGCCACCCAACTCTTTAACTGATGGAAAAGTTAATACCAAAAGTAATTGACCTGTACAGCCCTTGACCATTGAGAAATTGCTGTTGGTAATTGATGTAGTGAGTTGCTTTATTATAACATTTTCAATTTTTTTTTTCAAGGTATGTTGATTTGTACGTGATTCAGGATAGAGTAGCGTTCAGGATAAAACTATTGAGGACTGGATAAAATAATGCACTTTTACTTTTGTTCCTTCTTGTTTTAGACAAAAGACTCATTGTGTTATGTGAAAGCTCGGCTCTTGTGTAACTTGTTGACTTTTTATACGTACATGTCGGTCTTGCTAGATTACCTTCATGGTAGTTACTTGAGCCAGGTGGAAGAAAGAAGGTTGTGGGCTCCTACCAGTAGATTGTTTGGGGGCTTATATATTTAGGTATTTTTCCCACAAAGGAGAGAGATGTCAAATCAATGCACTGTTTTTCAAAACATTTTAGTTATTTTTTAAAGAAGTCAGCTGGTAGCCTATTTTATCCTTCTCAATACGTGATTTAGAAGGAGAACTTTCGTTATTTACCTGCTCTTACAATAGAAACTGGAGAAATTACTTTGCAAACATGTCACATCATCATTTGCGTCTTGTTGGCAGGGGATAGATAAGTATCTTAGAGGATGTGATCGATCTGTTAAGTATTTCAGATATTTAGGTTTTTGAAAATGTATACTTAATTATAAGAATTGCCTGTTGCTTTAGCTCTGGCTAGCAAAAATGAAAAGGCAGCACCTGTCACATGGCATCCAAACAGGAACAAGTAGCCCTTCCTTAACCTCCTTTTTAATCCCATTGTTAATTTGTTTTGTCTGCTGAGAAAGCAAAGTTAAAAAATTTCCTAATCTATTTGCATATGGTAGTTCGGCTAAGTGTGGAGAAAAGTACGAGTATGACGAGTGTTTTCAAGGAGTACTGTTTGAGATTTTGTGTTCATCTTTTAGATACTTAAAAAATATGATTGATGAATTACAATGACTAACTTACCGACGTAGAAATTTGAGGGAGCCAGCAGGTACCACCGATCGTGATGTGTGCTTCCTCAGGAGATCATATCAAACTGAAACAGCTGTGGAGTTTCCATCGGCATAAGCAGTATCCATTCTAAGTTTTTGACTTAAGCATTTTCCTTAGATTTTCTAGCTATTCTGATTACACGTATTCTCTTTTGTTGTTGTTGATTTGTTATTATGCTATTATTTGGAATCCTTGAGCTGACGCCGCTGTTGTTACTAGTTGTTGTTGTAATACCCAGAAGGTTTAGGTTGGTAAAATGACATTTAGAGGGTTGTATGGGAGAGTTAGCATCTTTTTTGCTTGTGAAAAATGTATGGATCAGACTACCTTTCGGTTTGGTTTTCCTGACGTAGCCCAGAACCCTTTGTAGTGCCTGAATACCAGCCAAGGGTTTGGCCACTGGTTTTCACAGGGCCGAAATAATGGCTCCTTCTCTGTGGGTGCAACAGGAAGACTGTAAAAGAAAATATTAAAGGCCTTTTTCTGAAAATATCACACATTTGACTTAAGAGATTTGGAGACCCGTTATTTGTGGAAAGGAAGCTGCCAATATAAATAAGAGGTGCATCGGTCAGCTCACATACAACTGATTTGACAAGCATCTGTTATAATACTGAAGATTTGTAAACACTAAACCATGTTTTTACCTCCTTAAAAGTTTTGAGAACTTGCCAGTATTGGCAGGAGGCAGAAACTCTGAAACGTGCTTCAAGATACACGCCAAAACATTGTGGCCTTTTCACCTATAATGTGTTTTTTCTCTCTTTCCTTTAAAACGTGTTTTTTTTTCTTCCAAAATGCCCTTTCCCCCCCTACATGGCCACAGAAATTTAGATCTTCTCTTCCTTCTAAACATATGTACAATAATTTTTGCTGCATGCATAGCCCTTTTCTTTGGTAGGAAGTTGAAACCTAAGAAATTATATGTAAATACTGGAAGCAACTGCAGAATCAATCATTTTGTAAAAGCAGAGGTGTTTTATTCTGAGACTTAGTGGGATGCTAAAATAGAATACATAAACTACATTTCAATTTTTTTCTCTACATCCAGTGGTATTAGAACCATGAGGTTTTTGTGGCTGATAAATAGTAACAAATATAATAAAATCAAAGTGATTCCATAAGCATGAGAATTTCATCTTGTTAAAAGTATAAAAGAACAAAACCACATTGTGCCCTTAATTTGGTCTCCGTTTGACTAGTTCTTCCCATGCATCCTGTGACAACTTGGAGAGATTATGGTCTTATGGCAAATGGTTTTCTTTGTGGGTGTGTAACAGTAAAGCTAATTTATGGCCAGTCTTTACCAGATGATCTGTATCAGAATCTACAATATACCCGGCACGTGGCAAGGTCACAATTTAAGTTGTTAAGGTCATAACCTTAGCCACCAGGCATTTGACCTTTTAGATAAAGTTAACCTTTGTTCATTAGTAGGCACTCAACCGAGAACTTTCTGGAGAGTTTTTTTTTTTTTTAACTGCTTCTGTATAACTTCTGGTAATGTAATCAGATTCCAGAAAGATTTGTAGTTGAGGTACTTAAATTTTGTAAGAGGTTAGATTCTTTAAGGACTCATTTCTTGGGTAGAGGTGCGTAGATGGATTTAGGGCAAAGAACGACAGTGTCACAATTTATATTTGATGGTTATTACTTGCTGTGTGACGACTAAAACCAAAAACTTTAAAAACTAAAATTAAACAAATGAATTTATATTAAATTCAACTCATTTTCAAGTGGTATTAGGCCCAAATGAGCCCCCTTCACTTTTTGCAGATGAAAAATTTTCTAAGATTGGAAGTTTTTTAGATGTCTTAAAATTCACTTTGGAAGACTGATAAGTGACCAAAATTTGTCAAGTAATTGGTGAAATTGTTAATTAGCCAGTGGCAAAGCAAGTTGCTTTTGCCCTAATGGCAATACGAGTACTTGCTAATTTTAAGGGAGAAAAGTGAGCACTTTTCCATAGTGCTCCATACTAATTCCATACTAATCTTTTAGTACAGCAGTTTCTGATTGCTTCCATGATACTCCATCATGACCTTTTTTGAATTTTGCTTGGACAAGGAATAGCAAAAGTCCCAACAGCTGAAGGAACTGTCTTGTAAACCTGTACAACAGTGTAACTGATTACCATATTACCTATACCATATTGTTTGCTTAATTACGCTGTTGTGAATGCTCATTTTAAATTACTAGATTACTGCTGGTTTTGCTCTGATCTGCTCCATATTATTTTCTCTCAACCAAAAGAGAGCTGCTCCCATTCAGGTGCATTTTCGTTTTATTTTGGCTGTGTGATTGCCATTCCTTCATATAGTAATAGAGCGAGCCGTGCTATGTAGAGCAGATGGTCATGTTGACAGATTGAGAATTCACTTCCCACTGCTTCAGAGCAGGTGTAAGATTAGGAGTATCTGTGTATGTGAGTGCTTCGTGTGTGTGTGGGCACACCCAGGCGTCAAGCACAGTGCTGTTTGAGCAATGGGAATGGTTTCTTTATTTAAAAGCTAATATTTTAAAATGCAGTGTAACTACATCCACAAGGTTATCAGTATACATAGAATAATTATTGTAAAGTTTTAAAAATGAATCATGTTAGATTGTTCCAGTTTATAATTTGATGCCAAATTAATTATGATAATTTTCTTAATTTTTAGGTAACTTAACCACATCAGTTCTCAGCAGTAAAACTAATGCATATCTAATATACATTTGCTGTGCAGAGGTGTGTTTGTGTCTGTTTATGCTCAGGTCTAGGACTATATGTGATGTGATTAAACTTCTATAGTACTTTAATGAACTCCCTTACAGAGAGTTATTCAGTTAGTTCCTGTGATTTATAATAATAAAATGTGTTTGGAAAAATAAGGAGTAAGACCAATATGCAGTGATATTTAAAATTACCAGAGTAAGCACCACCTTATCTCAAATTCTAACGCTTAACCTTACACTAAGATCAAGGTAGATTTTTGTGGCTGATTGATCTACTGTAAATTACTGGTACTTAACATATGCATGGATTTTTGGAAATTTTCATCTTTTAATTCTTCAAATTAGATAGCACTGGCAGTCAGTAAACATGAGGTAAATATGGCTTTCATATCCTTGAGTGTTTTCTGTGTAACTTGAGGATAGTAACAATATCCTTTATCTAGAAGGTAGTAACAAAATCCTTTCTGTAGAAGGTACTGAAAAGGATGGAAGTTCAAAGGCAAAGAGTGTATAGAAACAGGGAGAAATACTTGTTGTGGAGTGAACATTTGAGTGGGAGTCAGCTCGTTGATGGCTAAGAGGTTGAGTATGTTGGTAGGAAGATTTCCCAGCGCTGCTGGCGAGGATCCGCCTGGTCTTCCTTCCCACCCAGTGATGAATAGCATTAATTTAAACCTATTTAGGGCTAGTGTGGGAGAAACCACAGCCTTTGTTGTGGTCAGTGCTATACACAGTAGGACTGGGTGTTTCACTTGGTTAAGGCCTCAAGCTGCTTCCAGAGGACGCAGAACAGCCTGTCAGCTTTTTAAATCTTGCAGAGAAGCAGCAACGATTCTAATTGCTCACAAATGTCAGTATAGATTATTAAAGACGATTTCGAGGATTAGAAGAGAAGAAAAAACATAAAATACAGATTGAGTTCAGGGACTGTGCTAAATGCTGCTTTATTACTATTTCAGCAACAATTTCCCCATGGTTATTAGGGGGTTAGAATGTGATTTTATAGGAAGCGAGTTTTATGTATTATAAACTGTAAATTCTTGAAGGGTGGGTAGGGGAAGGAAGAAATCAGGTGGAGAAGGAAGGGAATGAATGAACTGGTGTGCTTTGTTAGGAGAAAGGTAAAACTGTGAACTTACCCATGGAGGTGCTTTAGACATGTTTTGGTTTAAGTAATGACTATAATGGGATCTTGGGTAGTAAGATAGATACCAAGTGGAGAATTTTATGACCTGCCCTTGCATAATTTTTTGCATAGCTTGTTTCAAATTAAGATACTGTTTGGGGTTTGGGAAGTTTCCGCTGAAGTTTTTAGGGACAAAAAGGTTCACAAAAATTCTTTGTAGAGTTTGGGAGTCCACTACACACTGTGGCACAGATAAGGTAGGGAAAGGGCTTCCGGGATATTTCTTATCACTGCTGTTTTGCTTTTTACTCCAAGTACTATCAACTTTTTGCTCTTTCTGCTAAGACGAGTCTAAGATTCACATTATGAAGCCAAACTTTGGTGTCCCTAAACCTAACCGAATTCTCTAGCTCCTGCTTAGACAGAAATTACCTTTCCCGCTAAAATTCCCCCAAATATTAGAAGGCAATTTCTCATGTTTTGTTATGATAATTCTACAGTGTAAAAGCGTATTTTATCTAGTGGAATTAGTCTTCTCCTCAATGTTCTAGTTAAGTAAACATGGCTTATGAGGTGAAGAATTAAGTTCAACAAACGAAAACTTGTAACAGTTCTGCAGCAGAAGGCATTTTTGCTGTTCTGTTTGTAAAACAATCTAGTTAAAATTGAGAGAAAGAAGTTTATTTGTGTTACATATTTTGGCGAACCATGGTCTTCTTTAACACGTACCTTGGTGCTAACTCAAACCCAGAGATGGTAGTTACTTTTCCCCCTAAGTTTCCCCCAAATGTTCTACAGTGTAAAAGCATATTTTATCGAATGGAATTAGTCCTCCATTAAGGTGGCAGTGGGTGGCACCATGCCTGTTTGTGGGAGAGCTTCAGACTTTCTACCTGTCTTTTCAGATACTTTCCGAGTGGTGGGTATTTTGGCTCTAGATCAGTTGGAAGTAGACAGAAGGAGATGGAAGCAAGAAAGAAAGAAGGGAAGGAAGAGAAATAACTTTCACTGAGTGTCTGTCCCGCAGCAGCAGCAGCAGCAGCAGCGGGCGAAGGTTGCTATTTATCGCGGGGGCCCGGCCTCCTCGCCTCCCTTCCTCCTGCCCGCTCACAGCAGCGTTCCGAGGAAGTCACGCGTTGTTCATTTGAAGTCCTGACTGGCCCTGGTGCCCGTGCAGATTCAAACCCAGGTCTGTGATTGCACATCCATTTCCTGTCCTTCCTCACATCTTATTTTCTAGGGTTGGATTTCCCTGAAAGGGCATCACGTGCCTACCTTGAATTAAAGGCGAAATAAAAAGCCAGAATGCAAACCCTTAACTTGGAGATATTTTACTGTCGAGCGCAGGTCTTAGCCACAGAATGAGGCCACACTTGGGATCAGGAGAGAAAGAAATGATCTTAGCCTGTCAGTGCTGGGGTCAAAACGCTGCAACCACAGGTTCTTTCTTGCTTTTCGGATGTTGCTTGTAACCATCCTGGCATAGGTCTAAGGTAAAGTTAGGTTAATTGGTTCTAGATGCTTTGGGAAGCCTTTGAGTATTAAACTAAGCGTTATTTTGAAAATATAATTTGTATGAATTAATAGTTTACGATGCAGACTTCTGTACGTGTTTTCATATGCACAAGAAATGTGTATTTCTAACTCTCTTTAATAATTAGATTCTAAAATTTAAAATTTTCTCTCCTCCAAAAAGATTTTTTTGGTTATGGCTTTGTAGATAGGGTGCACATTTTAGGTTGCACACTATGTTAAATTGCACATGAACTTTACGGCCACCCTGTCTAGTTATTTAAAAGAAAGCAAAAATAATGTTTGGGAAAATTTGGAATTTTATTAGTTTAGTATTTTTAAGATACTTAAACTAGAGAGCAAAAAAATAAAAAATGGGGACATGTTTCATCTTAATGACCTTAAAGGACTGAGCCTGATTTTTTTCTCTTTAAACTCAGACAAAATTAGTTCTTAATGACTTCAGTCCAAAAACTCCAGTCTCAGTCAACATGATTTTAATCATTGTGTAATAAGTAGAAAAATGATCGACAAATATAGAACTTATGCCCTGTTAATTCATAATATACAGATCCATAAATTCTTTTCAGGTTTATTTTAAAATAAGCTGCCAAACCAGATAGACAGTGAGTAAAACAGAAATACAACTTTCTTTTAAAGAAATATCAATGAATCTCATGTTTAATAATAGGGTGATAGAGTATCAGTTGTGCTTGAAAACTGAGGCTTGTGAATAAAAGTGATTAGGTTGGAAACAAAAGAGGATGAGAATTAAAAAAAATAGAACTCACACCCCACTGTGCGCTGGACCTGGTTCCATAGATGGCTCTTCCATTTTATGCCCCTGGTTCAGTATTTATAGTGTCCACGTAACCTGTGAGTTTCCAGACACAGACCGTATCTAGAGTATGTATAGTATGTAAAAAATTGAATGGCTGTTTTAGAAATGTCCTGTGGGTTAAAAAAGTGAGGTGAAATTCAAACATTTAAAAAAGGAACACTGCACTATTTAAAAATTTGTATGAACGCCTGTGTGGCATCTGCCATCGTCAGGCTGCTATCTGTGTTGATTTTATTTCTGTTGGTAATTTTGCCAGCCCGTGCTTGGGTAGTTAGTACATGGCGTTCATGCTGTTGGAGAAGCAGTGTCAGTGGTGAATCACGTAGCTTGATCTAAGTGGTAATTTTTAGCAGGGAAAGGTATTGTCCGTGGGTAATAGGAACCACTGTGTTACAATATCAGTTAGCGTTCAATTGCTTCATGTCAGAAATCCAGAACCGTCCCTTGGGTGTTGATGTGTGTGTGCCTCTCGCCCTTCCCATGTTGGAAGCATTTACAGTTCTGTGTAACGTAGTCTTAAAGGGATTATTTAATTTTAAGCACCCACAAAAAATGAAGATTGTACATACAGGACCCTATCATTGTCACTTTCAAATATTCCATTGCCTTTGAAAGGAGCTGACATGACACGTTCCGTAGGTTGACAAATTCCCATCAACTTTTGTGAAAATGTTGGCTGCAGAAGGAGGAAAAGTCAAAGGAGGGCCACGGACAGATGGATTTCAGTGTTGAAATGACATCGAGCTCTTCTTCGTGGCATTTTTTAACATTCCAAATGAACGAGGGATGGGGCTGTTTAAAGAGCTTGCTATAGAATGAGTAATGAAGAGACTGTGTTTCCGCGCCTTAACATCTGTACCAAACTATGGCACAGAGATGCGCGGGCTCTGATACAATAGCAGATTAGTAACAGAAAATTATAAATTCCTTTTATGCTGAATGCATTTCACAAATAATGTTCTGTATGAAAAACGTTGGTGGAAAACTGTACCTCAGAATATATTATCACGTAATTGGGAGTTAACGCTAAGTGGGTTACCAGCGTTGGAGGGGAAGCAAGGATTCCAGATAAGAATTTGGCACAAGCTTATTTGCATAAGAGATGTTTGCATCTTTGTGTGACTAAGATGAGATTTTTGCATGGATGCATATCTTATAAAAATAAAAATGGGTAAGTTACTGAAGTTTCTGATGGATTCATTTAGTTGGCTTTCCTTTCCCCTCTTCTTTTAAATGGTAGAGGACCTCTTTTGGAGAGTAGTTTCAAGTAACTTCTGAGAATGAAGTCTTTGTAGCGATACTGTTCAACAGCCTAACAATTGTGCGTTTCTGGTGGGGAAAGATAGTCATTGCAATCCTTTTATGGCCTCTTAATATGTGACAAAGACTTTTATTAAGAATTGGTTTTTTTCGACTGTAGTTTTAGAAGTCTCCCTCTCACCATGGCCAACCAAGAATTATAGTCCTTTAAAAAAGATTTAAGTGAGGGCGGCACCTGTGGCTCAGTGAGTAGGGCACCGGCCCCATATACTGAGGGTGGCGGGTTTGAACCCAGCCCCAGCCAAACTGTAACAAAAAAATAGCCAGGCGTTGTGGCAGGCACCTGTAGTCCCAGCTACTCAGGAGGCTGAGGCAGGAGAATTGCCTAAGCCCAAAAGTTGGAAGTTGCTGTGAGCTGTGACGTCACGGCACTCTACCAAGGGCACCAAAGTGAGACTGTCTCTTAAAAAAAAAAAAAGATTTAAGTGTACTTTTATTATTTTCTTAACTTACTATATACAAAAATACTTTTTAAAAAGGTTTTGGAATTCATGTATTTCAGAGTTTCTGTAAAATGAAGTGGGAATAAAAATTGACAAAGAAGTCAAAGAAGCTATCTCATCGGGCCCAGGATGTACAGTTAGTTCTTTGGAGAATGAGGGTATTGCCCTCTGAAATGTTAGGGTTGAAGAAGTAATTGTTCTAAAGATATTTGCCCCTAGTCTCAGAAAAGACGGCAAACATGCAGAGTGGATAAATGTAATCCTTTGTACTTTTACCACCTACATTTTTAAACTACAGTGACTCTGATTTCTCTAGAAAGGTCAGAGGTTTCAGACAGAAAGCTTTGTAATTCTTCAAAGAAAGACATTCTCAGTTTTGGTATTAAGACTGATTGTGCATAGCTTTTCAATTTATTTGCAGTTGAATCTCGGAGGTGCTGGGGTGAGGTGGGCATGAGGAACAAGTGGGACCGTGGTGTGCGATAGTAGAAGTGGAGGAAAACAGATCGGAGAGGAGCGTAAAGTCACATTTCTGGCTCTTTCCTGCCAAGTCACCGAGTGTAAAAGTGAGAACAGAGTTGCTTTACCGGTTCACTCTGCTCTGTAATAGAGCTTTCTCTTACAGACTCTTCAAACACTTTGGGCAATTCAAGGAGTTTTCCAAGGATTGGCATTCTTGGATTTTCTAAATTGTAGGTATGGCTTTATTTGGGTTTACATGGATTTCTTGTTTTATTTTGAGACACAGTCTCACTTTGCCACCCTCTGTAGAGTGCGGTGGCATCACAGCTCACAGCAACCTCAAACTCTTGGGCTTAAGAGAGTCTCATGCCTCAGCCTCCCAGGTAGCTGGGACTATAGGCGTCCGCCACAACACAACACCGGGTAATTTTTAGAGACAAGGTCTTGCTCTAGCTGAGGCTGGTCACGAACCTGTGAGCTCAGGCAATCCACCTGCTTCAGCCTCCCACGTGCTGAGATTATAGACATGAGCCACCACACCCAGCTGGATTTCTTGTTTTTTATATATTTTTTTCCTTTCTGATTTTTCCAAAATTTGGAGAATTTTTCTTGTTGTGTGGTGGAGGCTTTGTGAGTAGAGACTTTTGTTCTGGGACACTCTTGTTATTCAGGAAACAAGGTCAGCAGGCATTGGTGGCAGCTCAGTAGAGGTTCCACCAAGAGTAAGTGGCAAAGCCTTGTTCAAGCCCAATCTCTCAGACCCCCAGACTTGTGCTGTAAACTACAATATTTAAATTATCTTGTCTCGCCAGATAAGGTGGCTCACACCTGTAATCCCAGCACTCTGGGAGGCCAACACGGGTGGATTGCTTGAGTTCAGGAGTTAGCCAGGCATTGTGGGGGGCACCTGTAGTCCCAGCTACTTGGGAGGCTGAGGTAAGAGAATCACTTAAGCTGAAGAATTTGAGGTTGCTGTGAGCTGTGACGCCACAGCATTCTACCAAGGGTGATAAAGTGAGGCTCTGTCTCAAAAAAAAATACCACAAAATTATCTTTTCTCATGCTTTTCTTGGTTCTTCAGTAAACCTTAAATTTTAGCTGTAGAGGAGGCTCTTATAGCTGGTTTTATGCAGATGAGGAAACAGGTTGTGAACTTGTTCACGGTCACGTAAGTGGTGAGGCTTACTAACTAGGTCAGACCTTCCTGTGGCCTGTTTTTAATTTCTAAGATGTTCCCTAATATATTAATGTTAGACTCTGAAGCTCAGTTTCTGAATTTGTGGATGGGGCAAACCGTTGTTTCTCTGAAATTTAAAAAGTAGTGAGAGCTTTTTCTTTCTTGGCATTAGATTGAGTTGCTGCCTTGGGGAAGACGGAGAGGCCCAAAGCCTTCATGGTTACATTTGAGGAAACGAAGTCCGTCCGTCCCAGGAGCTATAAAGATGAGAAATTCTTTGTGTGAACAGGGCAGTGGCTGTAGCCTGTCACCACTTGCATCCGGTGGGTGCTCTTTGGTTGGTGTTGGAATGGAAGATCTACTTTTTATACCTTTATTGACAGATTTTACCATGTGATTGGCAGTTTAGTTCAGCAAACGTTTTTAAGCACCTGCTACCTCTTAGGCACTATGCTAGTTCCAAAGATGCAAAAGTGAAGGAAATAACGTCCCCAGTTCATACTACCTTAGAAGTAATTTTCTCAGAAATTAAGATTTTAAACCTTTCTATGTTTTAAAATGAGGGTCCTTCCAAGTAAGAGCCTGCATGAAGTTTTAAATATTGTAGAACCAGTTGTTTATAGTGGTGTATGTTGAAGAATTCTATCATTTGACTATCTATTTCTGTTAAGTGTTACACTTTCTCTTTTCGTACATCAGAGATATCTGTGTGATTGTGAAGAAAATCCAGACACAGAAGAGAGTACAGGTGCTTTCTGTGATTTAACAGCTCACCACCATGTATGTTTTCTCTAAAGAAAGCTGGGGATGCACAGAAAGGTTCTCTTTCTCTTTTTTAAGAACATCCTTCTAGTAACGCTGAAGTATATAAAACAAATAGCGTTATAGGAAAAGCAGCAGGAGAAAAAGAGAGTGGAAACCAGAAATGAAGGGAGGGCCTTGGAGGAGCAGGCTGTAGTGAATTCACTTGGCAGCTGGTAGCTGTGTCTATAGCACAGCCAAGTCCCAGGAGCGTAGCCACCTAAATTCCCTATTTTGTTCCTTCTTGGGAAAAAAGTTAGCAATCTTGAGACTTTTACACTGAAGCCGAGTTTAAGTTGCCAGAGGTCTCAAGCTGTTTTGCCTTTTTTCTTCCCCTTAAAAGAAAACAGATTCATCTTACATTCAAATGATGTATGTAGTAACCCTGTAGGTCAGAGTGTGGTGCGTTAGTGTGTTACTGGGAACGTGTGTATAATGATGATTAGAAAGAGGAGAACTTTCGCATGTTGATAAATGAAATAACAAAAAACAACAAAATTTAATGGTCCAAACGGTATATGTTGTATTTTTGTTGTTGTTGTTGTTGTTCTCTGTGTTATCTGCTTGTTGTTTAACCTCAAACGAATGTTCCTTTCCTTGTATTATTCCTTTTATTTGGACAATGAGACTTAACACTTTAAGACTCAGCTGTCACCTCATTTCCTCAAGGAAATCTGTTTCTCTAGCCATTAATATGTTTGCTTTCCTTTGGATACAGTACAGAACAAATGATTTGTTCTATCGTTACTTTCCCAAAGCAGAAAACATGTGTAACATTATAAGCAATGGCATGGGATTGTCAGAGAAACTCATTGGAACACTGTGAACAGAAATGGCTGGGGATTAGTCACAGTGACATCACGGAACTCAGGGTAGGTGTCTCCGACAGTCAGGAGGGTACAGTTGGTGTGGTTTTGAGATGTTAGCTGTTCAGTCTCCACAGAAAGAGAGAACCAGGTTGCTGTCTTATTGAATAAGCCATTTGTATACAAGTATCAGGATTTGCCTGATGAATTTAACAATATCTGACGTTTTTTGAAGTACCTTATTTCCAAATAATGAATGTATTATTAAAAGTCTGGAAAATCTTTGTTTTGCTACTGATGTTTAGAATCACAGCATTCCTCTTCCTCCCCCCCATCTTATTTTCTTATCTGAATGATGTTTTCAGTTATCCCTTACTCTGTTTTCTTTACCCTCCTATTTCTTTTATGTGTCATGAATGAAACTGAACACATAATGATAAGTGGCCTTCATTGATGCTATATATATGCATATATATATTTTTTGTTTGTTTGTTTTTTTAAGGCTGGCGCTGGGGCTGGGTTTGAACCTGCCACCTCTGGCCTATGAGGCCAGCGCCCTATTTCTTTGAGCCACAGGGGCCACCCAATGCTGTATATTTTTAGATACATATTTTCAGTTAGAATTGTGAATCTCAATATTGTCATCAAAATCCTTTTTCTAGGCTCGGCGCCTGTGGCTCAGTGGGCTAAGGCGCCAGCCACATACACCTGAGCTGGCGGGTTCGAATCCAGCCCAGGCCGGCCAAACAGCAATGGTGGCTGCAACCAAAAAATGGCCGGGCGTTGTGGCGGGTGCCTGTAGTCCCAGCTACTTGGGAGGCGGAGGCAGGAGACTCTCTTGAGCCCAGGAATTGGAGGTTGCTATGAGCTGTGATGCCATAGCACTCTATCCAGGGTGACAGCTTGAGGCTCTGTCTCAAAAAAAAAAAAAAAAAATCCTTTTTCTATTTTTTAATCTGTTATTTAGAAGGAATATTGGGAATGAAGGGTATTTTTATTCTCCAACATCTGGAAAAAAAGGACTACGAGTCTTTAAATTAGAAATTGATCCCTAACTGCTTATTCTTACCAGGTGATATTTCAGTAAACTAGTCTAATGCATCACCCTCGTATCTTCAATTCTAAACTTCTAGAGGTAGGAACTGAAGTCTGAGAGGGGGTTTCAAGACTTTATAGAACTTAGGGTTGTGAAATGACTCCTGCATCTGGCAAGGCCC
>CAUYRH010042554.1:0-23663 GCA_963574655.1 Perodicticus potto | reverse complement strand
TAATGTGTTTTTTGGTCTTCTGGGTATATACCAAGCAGAGGAATTATAGGGTCAAATGGCAAGTCTATTTTTAGATCTCTGAGTATTTTCCAAACATCTTTCCAAAACGGATGAACTAGTTTGCATTCCCACCAGCAATGTGGAAGTGTTCCCTTTTCTCCACATCCACGCCAGCATCTCTGATTTTGGGATTTCATCATGTGAGCTCCTTCCTTTTTGTATCCTACTTATGTTTTTCCTATGATCTGAACAGACTAGAACCATAGTGACAATATGGTTTATGTTTATTCCTATTATAACTGCCCAATGTATTTTAATGAAAAAATCAAAATATGTTAATGTTTTCATTTTATGTCACCGATACCTTTAATCCCAAGTTAATGCTACATTAATTTAATAATTTGATATACTGATATACATCAGTAGCACAAAATAAATTTCACTTACTCTTCAACATTGTGCCTTGTGTATTAAAATGGCTTGGATTTCCAAAGAAATACATTTACACATGTGTATAATCTCTTTGTGATTTATATAGTTAAATGTGCCATGAAATTATTTTATAAGTTAACTCATAAAAGAAAGAAAAATTTAATTAGCAAGCATGAATTCTATGATATAAACATTATGTTTTCAAGACTAATAAAATTTAGCATAAGATAGAGGTATAAAATTGCTGTAATTTTAGATATCGTGCTGTGCTACTTTAAGGAAAGAGTACTACTATACAGGGTGAAGTGAATTTTTGTACCAAATTCCAGTTTTTCATCAAAAAGAGATAACTCATGTTAATGGACATGAAATGACATTAATCCCACTCAAAACAAATGCACATAACATCCCTTGTTCTTACATCATTTGTTTCAGCATAAATAATATGGGACAATAATTAACTAATTCTGCTTAAGAAAATATTTTAGAATTTCATCCATATATAAAGTCAAGATCCTTTCTTTTATTTTCTTTTATTATGTAAGTAATAAATCATAATTTTTAAAAATTAAAACATAGCTATGTACATTAATGCCATCATGGGGTGAAATGTGCTGGTTTTATATATGGTTTGAAATACTTTCATCAAACTGGTTTACATGGCCTTCAAGGCATTTTCTTAGTTACTGTGTTAAGACGTTTATATTCTACCTTTAGTACATTCACTTAAACCCTTGTAAGATGCACTGTAGGTGTGGTCCCACCAATTACCTTCCCTCCACCCATAGTCCCCTCTCCTCTCCCCTTTCTTTCCCCTTTCCCCATATTCTTGGGCTATAATTGTATTATAGCTTTCATATGAAAGCTATAAATTGGTTTCATAGTAGGGTTGAGTACATTTGATACTTTTTCTTCCATTCTTGAGATACTTTGCTGAGAAGAATATGTTCTAGCTCCATCCATGTAAACATGAAAGAGGTAAAGTCTCCATCTTTCTTTAAGTCTGCAAAATATTCCATGGTGTAAATATACCACAATTTATTAGACCATTCATGGGTCAATGGGCACTTGGGCTTTTTCCATGACTTAGTAATTATGAATTGGGCTGCAATAAACTTTCTGGTACATATATCTTTGTTATAATGTGATTTTTGGTCTTCTGGATGTATACCTAGTAGAGGAATTATAGGATCAAATGGCAGGTCTATTTTTAGATCCCTAAGTTTTCTCCAAATATCTTTCCAAAAGGAACATATTAGTTTGCATTCCCACCAGCAGTGTAGAAGTGTTCCCTTTCTCCACATCCACGCCAACATCTCTTGGGTTGGGATTTTGTGATGTGGGCTGAAAATAAAATAAAATATATAGAATGTTAAAACATCTATTTAAGCAAAATATTTTCCATGTATTCAAACTAGTTGCCCAACTACCAATCCTATTTTTTATAAATTACATTAAAAGAATTTAATATAAATTCATAATATCAACACTTTATGTAATTATGAACTGCTTAAAATCTTTCCCCAAGAAAGGAAAACTATTGGCTTTAGTTTCCCCAATCCATTCTAACATTCTTTCCTTTACATTCTGCATATGAAAGAACATGTCTAATGGCGGACATGAAGGAAGGAACTGAAGAATCACTATTTATCAAATACTTATTATGGAATAGCTCTGAGTTACTAGATTTTCCTGTAATATCTGTCACCAAAATTATCATGATTATGTCTTGAAAATATTTCAGATATGTGGAGACTGATATTTGGAAAGGTTAACCTACCTGCAAAAGAATAGGCATATTTGATGTTGAGAGCCATGTTATTTCTGACTATTATTCTTGGGATTTTCTTAGCCTTCATTAGACTAATACAAATATTTCTATTTTTTTCTAACCTTACTTCATTGAAAGCACAAATAGATGCAATGTGCTGGGAAATGTTAATAATTTGGGGAAGATTATGATATACATCATGTAAAAAAAATGAGAAAAAAATACTGGGGTACAAATTTCATTTTACTCTAGGTTTTCAAAAAACCATTTTTGATATACCTCACTTAGGATAATGATCTTCAAACCATAAAATCTTCAAACTAATAATCTATAAGTAATTTATGGGTCCACATGGACACAGAAAGAAGTATAAATCATTGGAAATCATCAATGGGGTAAGGACAGCAATGGAGGGTTAGAAATCTAGCTAACAGGTACAATGATTAATCATCAGGTGATAGGTAAATTTATAGTCCTGACTAAGGCATCATAAAGCTATTCATGTAGCGAAAAACATTTATATTCCTTAATAATTTGAAATAACAACATGATTAAATAGGTAAACATAGTAGATGGCATAGTAGATTAGAAGGAAATATTAGCTGCTTCCTTTTTGTATCCTACTTATGTTTTTCCTATGTTCTGAACAGAGTAGAACCATAGTGACAATATGATTTATGTTTTTTAAGTATTCCAACATGCACTCTTCAATTCTGTTTATTGCATTGTGGAGCAGCAGTGAATAAAATTTGTCATGTGGCTTGGTGCAAAATAATAACACCTACTCAGTCCATTTGCATCGAACTGAGGGATCCAGGGAGGCCAACATCAGCAAGCCCTTTGCATGGAGAGATAAGGGTGTGATCCCATCCAATGTTCTACACTGGCTTTTACTGAAATCTCAGGTATGAAAAAATACAGCACAGCAGAAAACTTCAAAGAGAGATTAAGGGTTAATAAACAAGGAGTTTATCTTTAACCACAAGTTTAATCTCCCAGCACATTCTTGCCAGGAAACTATCCCTGGTCATGTATGGGTCTCCTACTTTGTGGCCTGGTGGGGCAAGTGAGATTGATTGAAAATTATTAGGAAATTTATTATGAAAATAATAGAGAAATAATAGAAAAAAACAAAGAGAGAGTTTTAAGAACAGAGGGGATTCAGGAGGCGGCACACGCTTTTACGTGAGGCTTCCAGTATGCTGCCCCAAGGGTCAGGCTATCTCTGTATTTATTTCATACATTAGGGTTACAATCATAAATCTCATGACGGCAAGGCAAACAATCCTGTCATGGTTCTTGATACACTTGCATTTCTATTAACTAGACTTATACCACAACAAATTATGTTAATTGGATGGATTTGCTTGCTGCTTTTTATTGTTTTAAGGTATTTTTAATCTTAACACAACCAGAGTCTTGACAAGGTAAACAGTTAGGTGCTTGATGCCAAGCAAAAAATCCTAGCTGACCCATAGTCACATGTCACAGTTGTGATGTTTTAATACTCTGATAGCCTTGTGTCCAAGACAATTGGACTCCTCGGGCCAAAGAAAGGTGACAGAAGAAAAGAGATATTTTATCTCCTTATCTGGTGTGGAGCAATTCTTCCTGTTTGAACAAGGTTTAAAGATCCCACATTCTTAATTCCCCAAAAAGCACTCTTCCTGGAGCACAAAGCCTGCCCTGGCAGAGAACGCCTCAAAGCCTGCAGCCTGTGGGCCCCCCCGCAGGAACTGTGTGGGAGGGGGATAGTCAACACCCTGGGCTTCAGAATATTAAAGTGACAAGGTCTCCTGCTTTGTGCTCAAGGCCAGGAAATCTCTTCTGAGCCGGTATCTCCTATTACTGCCCTCCCTTTCTCCATACCCTGCAATCCTATCTCTAATTTAATTTCTAATCTACTTACAACTAATAATTGGATATTGGTTTCAAGTTTATAAAATCATTATTACTAGTAATGCAAGCACATCAAGATATGATTCCTCCCTTAAGTATTCCCACATCTGCTTTTCAATTCTGTTTACTACACTTCTGTCTTGTCTTTTTGTTATCTCTGCTAAATATGACTTAGGGCTGAGACAGAATGGTGCCTGAAAAGTGTTTTTCATTTCAGGGCCAGCAGTGACGCTTAGATTTTCCCCCAGATCACTCTGTCCCCAGTGCCTAGCACTTGTAACCCTATTCTTAATCCTACAAAAGTTTTCATTATTAGGCAATGGTCATGCGTGGTGGCAACAATGTGAAATCAAGTCATAAAAAAACAGATGAAACTATTCACACTTTTGCTGTGGATCTTAGGAGAAAATTCATAGTGTACATACATACATGGAACTTTAGTATGCATTTCTTCAAGTGGTTACTCCAGCTTTGATTAAAACTTCTTTGCAGAGAAGAGAAGACATTCAACATAACTGTTTCTGGAGTATAAATGTGACAGACAGAAACAGTGAAGTCTTGATCTGAGGGTTGTACTCGTCGGATGACCCTGAAGCGTCCGTTCCAGATATTTCAAAAACGATGATTGTCAATTTTCCCCAGTCATTCCTATAATTGTATATCAAAGTATTAATTGACTTATTCCAACAAAGACAAATGTTACATTATCAGAGAAAACAAGCAGTTTCTATCACATCTGTCACCAATTGATTTCATTCTAAACATCAGTTAAACTTCTAAGAATCTCAAATATCCTGACTTTTGAAAATACATAGATAATAATTATAGGAACTGTCTAAATAATTGGCTATAAAATTGCACCCATTATGAAATCACTCATTATACAGAGAAGAAAAATATTCTCATTAATTGCTATAATTCATGTTCAGAATTTTCAACCAATGCAAATCAATTTCCATATAGAACATAACCTTTGAACTTAAATAGCACAGTTCATCTTTTATTACTTAATTATGGCATAAAACAAATTTTCTGGGCTTATAAGTGAGAAAACATCTTAAGCAAAAGAATTATTATGAATTAATTTGAGAACAGTTTACAAAGACATTTTGGCATAACAATCTGGAAATTTATCCTTTAAAAATATGCATGTCCAAATAACTTGTGATTACAATAATATTCATAATGTCAGTTCTAAAATAACCAAAACTTGGAGACCCTATTTTGAATTTGGAAATTATCTCCTAAAATTCTATTACTTTACTTTACTAAACTTTTTTTAATGAGAAAAAATTAACCAACCATTAGACGTGTGCTTAACCCATATCATTAGTTAAATTATTTTTATTATTTCTTTGAACTGCTTAATTTTATTTGGAATTTGGAAAGTTTAGCATGGCATAAAGTTGACACTATTGTCTCATTTCAACTTAAAGTGTCATCATAAGGAGAATTTTTCTAGGCCACTTTTATAGGTTAGAAAACAGAAATTTACTTTCCAAAGTCACTTAGCTAATAAATGGGTAATCTAGACATCATACATACACAGACTGATGTCAGTGTGCAAGTTCTTAATCATGACATTTTATTTTCATTTTAAAATTGTGCATCAATAGGATTATAACACACACACACACACATATATTTATATATAGGGCCTTGGGTTGTATAAAGAAATGAACATTAGTCTCAGCCATTAATGGATGTGAATCAACATAAACCACATTACTCTCCTAATTCATTTTCAACATATAAAAATAGGTGCATATTATGCAACTTTAAAGAAAGATGAAGAATTTTCCTCTTTCATGTTTACATGGATAGAGCTGGAACATATTCTTCTTAGCAAAATATCTCAAGAATGGAAGAAAAAGTATCCAAATGTACTCAGCCCTACTAAGAAACTAATCTATAGCTTTCATATGAAGGCTAAAGCCCAATTATAGCCCAAGAATATGGGGAAAGGGGCAGGCGAAGGGCGGGGAGGGGGAAGGATGGGTGGAGGGAGAGTAATTGGTGGGTCCACACCTACAGTGCATCTTAGAAGAGTACAGATGAAACTTACTAAATGCAAAAATATAAATATCAAAACACAAAAACTAAGAAAATGTCATGAAGGCTATGTTAACCAGTTTAATGAAAATATTTCAGATTTTATATGAAACCAGCACATTGTACCCCATGATTGCATTAATATACACAGTTATGATTTAATAAAAAATATATAAAAAATATCAGTGCCTATAAATTTGTTCTGTGTTAGTCTCAGCCACATAATAGGACTCCCTGAACATAAAAATAACATTATACTTTCTAATATATTCTCTAAACATCTGTTGGTATAATGAGAAATATCAAGTTTTTTCAACTATTTAACTTCATAGATTTCTAACCAGATAAAGAAGTTCACAGACCTACATTTTTCTGATTCAAGTAATCTGAATGAAACATTTTTTATTAGTAAATCTTGCCTTCATATTCCTGAAAATTAATGAATACATTGCATTGTCCTAATCTACTATGTAATATATACATGTAATGTAATTTAATGTTTACCCCCCAAATTTATTGACATAAATAAAGATAAAAAACTTAAAAATAAAGAAAATCTACTGCATAGCCAATGTCTTTCTCTTTTTTAGTCTTTCAGAAACCTTTCCTACAACTATTCATTACTTCTGTCTTAAAATACTTTATTTAGCTTTGTTGTTTTTCATCAACTTTACTACTTTTTGTTAAGACTTATATGCTGGATGTACTTTTATGTAACCTTTCAATTTTGGAGAGAGTATATTGCTTCTCTACCCCTACTCTTTCCCAAAGTAATGACTATAAATAAAACTATCACCTAATATTGAACTCATTGCTTTAATCCTGATTTAATCATTATTCTATCCATTTATATATTCAACGATGAATTCTAATATTCACTTGGATGTCTATATAAGCATGTAATATTTAGTGTTCCCAAAACAGAACACGTTTTCCTATCCCCTCCCTACATACTATATTGCCAGAATTCCCAACTTCAATTTAGTGTACACATGATCTCTATATTTACTGAAGATGTAAACTTCACGGTATCTATATTTCATTTATTCCTTTAGCCCTTCTTAAAGCCACCACAATTTCTGTCCATGAGTGCACATCATTATTTCAACAATTTACTCTGATCCAAGCCATCATATACCTTCCTCTAAATAATTTTAAAATCTCCTAATTAATCTATCACGTTCCATTCTCGTGCCCCAGGGCAATTATCAGTAGAGTGATATTTTAAAAACTAAATCATTTAAAACCACAATTCTAAAACATAATTAAAAGACAAACAAAGTATTAAAAAAAAGGGCAACTATATCCAAAGTCTAACAATTAAATTCTCAAACTCACCCTAGAAAAATACCTCATTGCTGAATATCACTACTGTCACCTTCACACACCTACTTGAGAAGCCCTGCACTGATGCCAGGGCTCAGTCCACTCTCTAAAGCAATTTTGGAACTCTTTTTTCTGGAATGGCCATCAAAACTGTCACTACATTAACTCTGATGACCTAAATGTCATCAAAATGTCTTTTTTTCAATATATCCTTTATCTTTGGGTAAAGAAAAATAGTCATTTGGGGCTATATCAAGTGAGTAGAGAGGGTGTTTAAATACAGTTACTTGTTTACTTGCTAAACACTCCCTTGTGTCATGATACATTGTTATTCTGCAGAAGCCATGAGTCGTCCAAAATTTTCAGTTAAGAGTTTTTGTTTCTCTATTGCTGTTTACTAGGTCTACTAGGCTTTCCGCAGTCAGCTAATGACACTGACACACAATTTGACAAATTTTTGCTTCAAGGAAAGTTCTGCTCATTAACGGCTTCCAAACCTCTCTTAATCAGTGATGCTTTCTCATCCCTCAGAAATACATTTAATCTATTTGTGCCCTACTGTTTCCTTCATGGCATTATCCTCGTAAACTTGGACTGAGAAGTCCCTGATTTCATTTCCCCTTTTGCCAGGTGTAACAAGGAATTTAAGGTTTGTTTGTTGCTTGAATTCAACCTCTAACATCTCAAGACACCACACAAAAACACATACAAAAATAACACCATTCAGCAAAACACCATACATCAAAATAAACATAGCTCTGACACACTGATACAGCAAAGTCCTGAACCCTTACCACATTGTTTGAATAGTGCTGCCAGTGTTCGTACACAGTGGCAAGTTCATGAACTTAATTGGGAGACCTCATATTTAATGATTTAAATAATATAAAATGGAAAGTTTCAAGACTCTGTAGAGTCCGAGGGTTCTGTCTATCTCACCAGCTACAGCACCCTGAAAATGGGATCTAATTCTTTGGATTTGAGTTACAATAACCCTGTGCTTTCCAATAATTTAACCAACAAATTTCTTTCGAGCTTAGGTCATTTGTGTTTGCTTTTCAAGATTTTTGGAAAGCATTTGTCTGCAGTACTTTTTTGGATTAACTGCAGTAGTTGATCCTATTTATCAGTGTGGGCTTAGCTTAATTCAGCCCCATGTTCTTCTTCCTCAGCATATACTTTTCCTTCCCCTATTCCATCCTTTTTCCCCCTCTCTCCCCCTGTTCTCTCCTACCCTCCCCTCTTTCTCCTCCTTGACACTTTCTGATTTTTATCTTGGCAACATCAGGAATGATTTAGTTATTTTTGAAGTTCCTTTGTCTTGGTGGGAGACAGAGTCTGCCTCCTAATACATATCACAGCTGAAAACCCCATATATTTATGCCCTCAGTTTCCCTTGCAGCCTGAATTGGAAAAATGTCATTTAAGTAGATTCTTAAACTTTGAATCAAACTGTTTAGTGATCTCAACGAGATGTAGGAGAAGCAACAACATCAATCTTCCAGGGTAGGTAGTGCTAGCAGGGCTGGTACTGTTATTCTTTAGTCAGCTCGAGCAGTCCTATGGTCAGCTTCCACCTCAGATCTTTACCCTGCCCATGCTTCTGAATGCAAGGCATCACTCTTCATCTGTGCCTCCTTTTCTGAACTCAGGTCTCCAGGCTTTTTAGAAATTCTTTGAGCTCTCCATATATAGAGAGTTATAATTTTTTTTATCTAAATAAGACTGACACTTCAGTTGCTTTTGAATAGACACTTCCAGACATTCTCTATTTCATTTTCCAATTTTATATTCTGACAACTTATTAATATCTAAAGTCTTCTTATTTGTTGATTTTTTGTTTTCTTCACTCATTTTCAATCTTTCATTCTAAATCTGCTGTGTTTAAGCAAAGACACTCATAAACCTTTAAACATTGAGATGAGAGCAATGCATATACTTTTTACAGTGTTATGTGTCCTTAGCACAAACTTGGGTTTGAAAAAAATGTGCTTCTCTTGAGAAACCAGTATACTTTTCACATATTATTAGTAAATCTTTAAATTGAACATTTTTTCTGATGTTACTTATAATGCTAAAACTAAATTGTGGGTAAATAATAGTACAAGTTGTTGCTGCTGGGATGCATCAGTAGCATTGGGTAGGAATATAAACCTTTAGGGAAGCAGCAACAGGAAGAACAGTGAAATCTGGATTTCCTAGAAATGACACTTTTTTTTTCTTTTAATTTAAGTATGTCCTGTGAATGTTTGGGGGCCATACTTGTGCTAAAAAGTTATTTGCTGTTTACCTGTAAAGTAAGTTCAACATATATTTTATCAGGCAATATTATAGGAAACAGTATCATTCCCAAGATAATAGGAACGTCATGTGAAGTTAAAATTGATTCTCAAGGTATGTATTAGTAATCAATTTATACTCTGTTATGCATTTTGAATCTTTATGTTGCAGTGGATTTTAAATCAATCCTTTCTTTCCTAAAACATTTATTTTCTGTTGATTTAGACTGTGTTTACTTTCACAAATTTTACATTGTGACAGAATGCCACAGAAAGCCATTCTGTGCTTCAGTGTGTTTATTGTTTAAACATGGAGAACTAGAAAACAGTTGTGTTGCTAATTTTCTGAAATGATTTAGATGAGCTAAGGAAAAGAGAATGTAAAATTATATTCATTTTGAATTATTTTTAAGTGATATTTAATTCTAGGTGTTTAGTTTGAATAATGTTAGCTCCACCTGTTTCTGAGAAATATCGGAACAGTTATATATGTTAAAGACATATAATTTGTATTCCAAATGATATAGCAATTAATTATACAACCACATATCAAAGTTGTCTTGTTTTTATTCAACTCTGGGTGACTGTTTATTCTTTTCAGAGACTATGTGTTCAGATAACTTTAGTTTCATCCTAAAGATTTTCTATGGTCTTTTAGCTATTTCAACTATATTTTAAATTAAAAATAAACACTGGGTTATGTCAATTAGCCTCAAAGAATGTTATTTGTCCACGTATAAAATAAAGAAAATATGTAGTTATTTTTGTACTGCCATAAAAGAGAAATATTTTTCAATGATTATAAATACAAAGTAAGTCTTGCCCTCTTTAACCTGAATTAGAGGTGAGCAACTTTTTCTGTAAACATCTCAAAAGTAAATATTTCAGCCTTTGCTGGCTACAAGATCTCTTCAGTAACTACTCAACTCTCCCATTTTAGCACAAAAGCAGCCATAGAAAATGTGAAAATAAATGAATGTGACAGTATTTCAATAAAATTTTATTTTAAAAACACACACTGGTGCAGAAGGGAATGAGCCTGTTAGCTATAGTTTGACCTATTATTTCCAAGGAGATAAGGTAAATTTTTAGTTGCCTGAGGTATTTCATTTTCCTTCCTTTCTCTCTTTCTTTGAGTTTCTCTCTTTCTCCCTCAATATGTTTCACTGCCTTTTATTTATTCTCCACTTCAGATACAAACCTTTGCCAGTCTGGACTGGTATATAATTCATACCATCCCTTTTGTCAGAATTAATCTTTTGTAAGATAGTAAGACAAAAGACTAAATAAGCAAAAATGTCTAACCAACTATATTATCTATCATGTATCACTAAAGGAAACCATGATGTTATTTCCTTGCATGGTTTCAGTTTTCTTTCTGCACAGTAAAGAAACAAACCCCAGTAAGAAATCTTAATAAAATGTCTGTGGATGTACTTGTAATTTGTTGTCATATAACCTCAGCCTTTATTATTCAGATTTATAGTTCTATATAATGAAATCTGTTGATAATAACTGTCTTAACTTTTTCCTATGTCTCATATTATTTCTTTATATTTATATCCATTTTTAAATGTATGTAAGTAAATGAGAAGTGAGTTATACCATGTCTACAAATTTACTTAGTGTAGGATGGAGCATACATTAATCAGTTTTTGCTATTTTAATATAAGTTTTTAGATATAAACATAGAATAATTTTGAAGCAATGATATCCTGAAATGGTTAGAGTATAGTCATAGTCAATTTAAAAAATATATTGATTTCTTATGCAAATAAATTTGATCAGTTTCTTTTTTCTTATTTTCGTCATGTAGTTCGTTACTTATTGATAGCAGTACTTGGTTAATAAGTGATGTGTACCAATAGATAGATGGCTTTCTATTAGGCACCATTTTTTGACATGTGTGTAAGACTAAGTCAGAATATGTAGCTCAGTAATGTAGTTAAGATCTATCAAAATAAAAGACTCTAGGAATACAAGGGAACGTGATTAAAGAATAAAACTGGAAGTAGATGGTTAGAAAGCAAATGCACGCTAAAAAATATTAAAGAGTCCATTCTTTAAAAAGTCAACAATGTTTCACCAACTTTGTTTGCTTTCCATTCATACAGCAAAATATCTGAGACTAGGTAATTTGTAAAGAAAAGCAGGTCGTGTGGCTCACAATTCTGTCAAGTCCAGTAATGAAAGGCAGATATGACGAGGGTCCGTGTGGCCTTGGTTCATGAAAGAAAGCAGAAGGGAGGTGGGCCTGTGTAAAAAAAAGAAGACCAAGCACTGGCTTTTGAGGCAACTAAACTTGTCCTCTGAGTGCTAGAATTCAGTCGCCCCCTCCAGACACTGCTTTAGTCTCTTCTTTAGGCTCCATCTCTTGTAACCCAAACGTCTCTAAAAGGCCCCACCACCTCTCAGTGCTGTTCCGTTTGCTATTAAGTGAGTTTTAGTGAGGACAAAACCCCATCCAAACCACAGCATTCACTCTGAATATGTTTGTTAAACTATGAACCTAAACTAACTCTTTTTTCATGCAATAACTGTACTGCGTAAACATTAGGAAATAAAGCCTTTCCTGCTGCCAACTTTTCTTACCGGGCTCCATTCAGAGATGCCAAGATAACCTTCATCATGAAACTCATAAAGATTAACTTTATGTAGAAATCAATACAAGAAATTCAGGCCTTCTAAAGTATTGAGTCTCATAAAATTGGGAATATCGGAGACAATTTTCCAATGTACAGATATGAAAGGAAGCCAGAATGTCTATTGTTTATTTAAACAACTTACATCAATAAAATGATATATACATAACACAGATATTCTAATTCTAAAGTATGATATAAAAACTGATAATACAGATTACCAGTATTAGGCATATTTTCCAAACTTTATGTAAAAATTAAAAAATTGCCATAGAGAATTTGAATAAAATCAAATACAATTTGAGCCTATAGAAATGTTACAGCCACAAAGTTTCAAAGAAATTGTTGAATAACTTAAATGAGTCACACAGAGTACAATGCATTTGATTATATTGTTTTTTTTGAAACTCAGAATTTCATTATATCTCTTAGAATGGCACATTAAATTTAATGTGACAAACATTTTATGCATTTTATGAATATTGATCTATGTAAGCCCCGCTGTTAAGGGCATGAGTGAATTTATTATTTTCTCTGTTGATTAATGCATAGTGGAATGAATAAAATGCACTAAGAAAAAGATACAAAGAGAGAAGAAAGCTTAATACAATTTGATCAAAACAAGAAGTTGGAGCATATTACTATAAATTGATAAACTGACAAGTACAAATGAGCTAAGAATAAAGAACAGTAAATTAAAAATTTTGTATACATTCTAAAAATTACCACAAAGGCATGATGTAAATAAATCAAATATGAAGAAAAATAGTACATGTATTTTCATGAATGGGAGATACTAAATGAAAGATCTGAGAATAAACTATAAATAAAAGTATTGTTTACCTGGAACCATTACAAAATGCAAAGTACAGAAGTCACTGCCTCAAAAAATAAGAATACATTTTACAGTTATTTTATTTCAATCACCAAAATTTTCATTGACAATCCTAGTGAAGTGTCAAATAATAATATTTTCAAACAAATAGGTATGATATTTATGGGTATGCTTATAGAGAGATAATTGAAAAGAGTGGTTAAAACAAATAGCTGACCTATGCTAAATTATAAAGATTTTTAGGGAAACAGTTTATAGTAAATAAGCAATTTTTTAACATTATTAGAAAAGCTATAGTGAAAAGCTATTCTCATTGTCATAGCAAATGAACAAGGCAGTGTCAATACCTCCCACAGCTTGACCAAATCTGGACAGACCTTGAATCTCTCTTTTCCTATAGCAACTGTAAATTCTTTCTTTGCCTTTGAGGGCTAAATCTTTTAAAAGATTCTTGCTAGTATTAAAATCCACAAATGTCTTCTTTAAGGACCTGGGAGCCATCCCTTTGAAATGTGATCATCAAGAAACAAAATGCCCTATCCACCGGTGTCTGCGGGAGGACAGGAGTCTAAATTAGGTGGGTGCCTTCCTCCAGGTAGTAAAACTAGTTCCTGACATGAAGATTTAGGAACGTTTTCCTTTGAGTAAAGCGAATTAGAAGCACAGGGGGCCCATTTTCCAACCAATAGCAAAACTCCCCTTTGTTCTAATGCAGTTGAGTTCAGACTGTGTGCTTGCAGTCTTTCTCACCTATTGCAATAGCCTGGAATAAAGTCTTACTTTGCCAGATGAAATTCTTGCTTTGACAGTAGCATACTCACTAAGTATAGTGATTTTAAATACAGAAAATTATCTAGCTAATTATAATTAAAAAGTGCTATCCCTAATTATCTAGACAAAGCAAAATTGCTAGGCAGAATGATTCCAATAATTACTTTCAACTTCATTTTACCTATCTATCTTTTATATTTATCATCTGTAAAATACAGATACATTTTATAATAAGAAGGTCCATTGAAAAAGAACTATTTATTTACTTAGATAAGTATATACCAATTATTTTTATTATTTATAAAAGAACAAAGCTTCTGTGGCTAGGAGCTAATGATTTTCAAAATTTGCAACTTTATTTAGAAAGAATAAAATAGCCATTTAATGTAAAAAAATTAACATATTATATTTTATACTATGGTGTATTTAAATTAGAGGGCCTTTTATTGACTCACAGATTTCTTTCAACTTACTAAAGCAACATATTCTATGTTTTACCTATTAGGTAGAAGTATATTTAGATATTAATTTTCAGAAATATTATTTATTTCTGAATATTTATTCCCAGATAATGGCAATATTTCTTTGTATGTCACACAATGGCAATTTTAATTAGTTAAAATATAAAATGTATAGAGAAGTACAAAGCCTTACTACCTAATTGCAGGGGACAAGCAGTGTCACAAGAATTTGTCATGGAATCAGACATACAAATTAAAAGATCAGAAAATCCCACTGAAAACAGAAAAGGAAGTTTAGAAGGCACAAGGAAAGAATAAACGTAAAGAAAAAGTAGCATAAAGATGAGGAAAGCCTGAGAAAATGGGAATTTTACTTACAAGGTATGTCTTGGAAAAAACTGAAATGTGAAATGGGACTTGAAGTCAGTACAGCAGGGCTTAGGCATTGCATTCCAACTCTAGCATTTTTGTAGATACGTTTTTAAATTCAGAAAGAAAATTAAGTTGCCTGTGTTTGAATATTGTATCTCTCTTCTATTATGGATGCATTATATTATTATAAACAATTATCTATGTAGGCCACACTTCTATTGCTATCAACCCTTGTTGACAGCAGTTGACGTGTTCAGTTTTAGAAAAGTGAATAAAATGCAGTACTCAGAAGAACTACATAAATAATAAATGATGTGAAATGAAACAAATGTATTTTTAATAGCTCCGATGAAAGAATTATTCATTTGAAAATCTCACTGTGCTGTCATTCAGGTGTGTCAATCTACATGGCATCAAGTCTCTTATACAAACTAAGCAGCAAGTTTTCATGTGAAGGTCAGCACATTACAAATATGCTCTGTGGCGTATACTTCCGTGACTCCACTGCGTTCTTTTGGAGATTGCCTGATATAATATCATTATTATCTGTTTTAAATTATTCTATTTTCTCTAGAGGGAGACTAATGACCGACCTGAACTAGTCCTTTTCTGTTAAATATTGCAAATATGAACTAATTAATAAACCCTTATTCCATAGTGGTATTATTGCAGCAATAAAAAGCAGAAGTCATTCCTTTGAAGATTTAAATTGTCACCTGCAATGACTTTCTTTCTTCCACAATTAAAAACTATTAATTAATGTTCCACAACCCCTCATTATTTATGGTGTCATAGAGCCAGGGATAACATTTATTACTGTCAGCTGCATTCTCAATATACATTCAAAATGTCCACAATAATATTTTTTTACTTTAATTATTGATATGCCAGGAAGAAATCTTGTCATTTAAAAATTACTATTACAATGAAAATTATAATTTATTCATGTTCAAATGCTTCTCTCCTTTGGGTTAACTACGATGAAAATCAACTGATTTATTTTCATAACGCTATTTTGAAGAGAAGTTTTGATTTAAATTTACCTTATAAAAACTCTTTTTTATCAATTGAAAGAAGCTATATCACTTCTGTATTTTATCTACGTATGTTAATTTGTACTACTCCTAGTTCCTTTTTTAAAAAGTTACATGTGATTAGCAGTGAAAGAGGTCATCCTTTGTCACTGGAAAGTCAATGACATCTAACTTCGTGATCTTAACGTATCTAGAACTATGTTTCCTATAAACCTAGGTTAGCAATTAATATGTTTTCATAGAATCTTGTTTGATGAGCTATTTATCAATTATTCAAACACATGTATTCATTGGTTAAGGGTAGGGAGTAGAGTAAAAATTGAATAGCTAACCAAAAAAAATAGTGTTAATTTTAATTGGTATAAAGTTTTTTTGCTTACTTTTATATAATTTTATAGCCTTATGTGACAATCACTTTACATTATATTCATATATATATATATATATATATTTTTTTTTTTTTTTTTTTGAGACAGAGCCTCAAGCTGTCACCCTGGGTAGAGTGCCATGGCATCACAGCTCACAGCAACCTCCAATTCCCGGGCGCAAGCGAGTCTCCTGTCTCTGCCTCCCAAGTAGCTGGGACTACAGGCGCCCGCCACAACGCCCAGCCATTTTTTGGTTGCAGCCTTCATTGTTGTTTGGCGGGCCCGGGCTGGATTCGAACCCGCCAGCTCAGGTGTACGTGGCTGGTGCCTTAGCCCGTTGAGCCACAGGCACCGAGCCCATTGTATTCATATATAAAAGAAAGAATCTTCATGAAAATTATGTATAAATATATAAAATTTTGGAGGACAAGGAAACTGTTTTCATGTATTACCCCCCTATCACTGAGCTTTTATAAAATATGCTAAGTAAATGTGTGTTGAATTAATAAATACAAATTACTTTTAAAACATTAATTAAGCTGCTGTCATTAAAGATACAAGTGTATTCTCGAATATCAAAATGGATATTTCAATTTATTTTCCTGAAAAGTACTTATGTGCTTTTTAGATTGTGAGAAATGGGAGAGAAAAGAACACCCAATAACATATAAACACTTTGCAATCTTCTTGCCCATGAATACAGATAATTTGTTAAAAAATAAAAAGTAAGTCTATAATTAATCTTCCAAGTACCTAGAAGTTGATGGAAAATTGTATTTCCAATACATTCCATAAATGATGGAAGATTATTCTAACCAAGTATTGCATCGAGCATTTACACATTTAAATGATAGGAAAGGTTAATTTCCTTGCTCTGTTAGCCTGACCCACTTGCATTCTGAATCCAGGGAGCATAAATGATTTTCAAGTACACAGTGGGAGAACAGATCTCCCCCTTGGGTTATTTCTAAGGCTTTTGTGCTCAGTGAAGCAATAAGAGATGTTACATATCTCTATGGTGATTGTTCTCAGAATCCCTGAAGTTTAAGCTCTAAAGATCAAGGGACAAAAATTCAGTAATGAATGCTTTTGTGATACTAGCATCTAAACAAAGAAGTCACATTAGTGGTTTTCTTCTGAAAGGAAAAATTATATAAAGTGCCAGTAACCTGAATATACTGTGATAATGCCTTGGATCACTGACTGACATCTTATTCTTTTCCCTCAAATTATAAAAATTCTGCTCTACTTTAGGAATTTTTAATTGTACTCAATCTTTCTTTAGAAACTAATTCTTCGGCAAAAATGGAAGATATCAGAGTGAATGTAATTTAGAATACTGTGCATTACATAGCTACTGTTAAGATTCAAATACACTATTTCTGACACTGATGTAAATGATACTGACATGATTTAAAATCTTCTGTTGATACTTGTTGGGAGGTGATATTTTTTCCTTGCCTATAGTGTTCTCAATTCAGTTCTGGCAAGTGATTTCCTTGTGAAAAACTTTGGTTTTGAAACTTTGAAGTGTGTGAATTTGATGCATAGAATGAAAAGCATAAATAAAAATAATGCAAATATATTTCTTTATTGGACTATGAATCTTTTTAATTTAATGACTCCATAGTCATTAAACTATTTAAACTATTACATTTGATTATTCAAGATTTGGGTGTCGAAAAGGTTAATACAAACTTCTTAATTTACAAATTTAGTGAAACCAAGTATTTAGACTAGACTGCTTCCAATAAATAGGCATACCATCATTAGGGGGAAACTTGACAAAATGCCCCCAAATTAAAAATAAATGCTTGTACATTAAATCCAGCAATAACAGGTATAAAATGTAATCCTAAAACATGCATACACATGTGTGAATAATGAATGTATAAACTATTCCAGCCAACTACATGTCTACAAAGGAAATTAAATTTATTATGTTGTTCCTATATATTAGAATATTATAAAGTAATTAAAAAAAACTAGTTTTAACTACATTGAAGTGGAATGACCATGGAGTTATACTGTTAGGGAACAAAGGAACCAATGATATACTTATTTAACTATTATTAACTTAGAAAATATTATAAATTTATGAGATATGGATAGAAGCAAATTAACTTTGTGGAGGGGAACTGGATATCTACTATTCGCACATAATTGAAAACTTAATTTTCATACATAAAATTTAACTTTTAATTTTGTAATTAGAAATTTTTTACATAATTACAAGCATAAAACAAAATTTTAAAAATACAAAAATGAACACATAATTTCAAAGAAGTTAAATAATGTAAGAAATGTGATATTATTAACATGTGATAGAAAGCCTATTGTAAATGACAAATATATTCAAAGTTGTATATGTATTAGAAAATGAAAGAATGAGCAGAAGGGTATAAAAGGAGTTGTTTTAAAAAATAATGTGTGTGAAACAGCATATAACTATCTGGAAAAATGTTAAGACTTGTCTTGCTAAAAGAGAATTCATGATAGAATTGTGTATCCTTCCTGAAGCTGAGGATGATAGATTGATAATATGAGTCATCATTCAAATACGCTTATCATCTGCCACTGAAGGAGTGATATATACTACAATTATAGCACAATATACCTATTTTAAAGACACTATTTCTCTTTGGTAAACAAGAAAACTCAAGCTGAAATTGTTATATTGATTTAGTTTTTGATATCGAAAGATTCAGATAGTTTCTAAAGAATGAATCTGAAAAAAAATATACCCATTGCAGTTACATTATAGCATTTCAAGACAATGGGAATTTTAGGAGAGCTGCATGAGACAGATGTAAAGATGTGAAATTCAGAAGACTTGATAGATATGAAAATCTAGTGACATATGTCAGATGATTGTGGGTTAATTTATAAAGATAAGGGAATAAGATAAAATGGAGAACAATGTTTGAAACTCCTATATTTCAAGTAGTGGAGGGTACATAGTTTATGTTTTATTTAAATAATTTCCTCAATAACTTTCACATTCAAATGATGAAATAAAACACATTTAGAGATTTTTATACTGAAAAATATTTTCTAGGTATAAGGGATACAGTATGTCTTCTGAATACCCTTTAAAATGTTCTTTTTTTGTTTTGTCCTTTTTTATATATTAAAATAGTAATCAAACATATATGTAGATTAACTGATCCTCATTATCTGCGAATTTTTTTTCTAATATTTGATTTGGCCATTTGTTTTTTTAATCAGTGCCTAGTATTAAGACCTCTAAAATAATATTTTATAGTTGAAATTGTAATACTGAAAAATTCCTCTTTGCATGGACTTCTCTGGAGGCAGACACTTATGTATAAAAAAGCTATTCTGGGCTCCGTGCCTTTAGCACAGTGGTTACGGTGCCAGCCACGTACACTGAGGCCTGGGCCAGCTAAAAAACAATGACAACTGCAACAAAAATTAGCTGGGGGTTGTGGCAGGCACCTGTAGTCCCAGCTACTTGGGAGGCTGAGGGAAGAAGATCATTTGAGCCCAAGAGTTTGAGGTTGCTATGAGCCGTAATGTCACAGTGCTCTACAGAGGGCTACATAGTGAGACTCTTTCTCAAAAAAAAAAAAAAAATAGCTATTTTGGACATTGAACACTATTTTATAGTTTTTGTTTATTAAAAAAAGTCTTTTGAAATATTACTTAAAATCAATAAATACTTCATGTTATTAATACTATGCAATTTGAACAGCTATAAAAACCTAGATTTGTGGCTCGGCGCCTGTGGCTCAATGGGCTAAGGCGCCAGTCACCTACACCTGAGCTGGTGGGTTCAAATCCAGCCCAGGCCCGCCAAACAACGACAGCTGCAACCAAAAAAAAAAAAAAAAAAAAAATGGTCGGGCGTTGTGCCAGGCGCCTGTAGTCCCAGCTACTTGAGAGGCGGAGGCAAGAGACTCGCTTGAGTCCAGGAATTGGAGGTTGCTGTGAGCTGTGATGCCACAGCACTCTATCCAGGGTGACAGCTTGAAGCTCTGTCTCAAAAAAAAAAAACAACCTAGATTTGTTAATGATGCTATCATCTAGATAGTAAGTAGCTAGCCCATATATATTCTTTTCATGGTCCAGATGGCAATATAAATATTAATTCATATAATTTTTATAGTAACCAAAAAGCATATTAATATCCTCTATAATTCTGCAGGTGAAGAAATGGACACATGAAGAAATTAAGTTTATGTAAATTTACATAGCAGCAAGTCCAGGATTAGAGTTCCGTGCAGAGTCCCTGCAGGTCCCTGCTTGGAGGCGGATGGAGACTACTTCCATTGTTAAAGAAGAAATCTGAAGAGCCTGATAGAAAATTGTCTGTAATATGGAATTATTTTATGTATTTAAAATATTAAAAAAGTTTGGGTAAATAATATTATAATTATTAATTTATTGTAAATACAGTACAAAACTTCTCCATTGGATTGAGAGATATTTTCTCTGCATTTTAAATTATATAAACAATCACCAAAGTAGTCCCTTGGTTCTTGGCCGTGAAAATGGCACACTCTCCCTTCTTTCTCTTTTATAGTAAAAGAAGTTTAGAATCCCTGATTGCTACTGAGTCATAACTAAATTTTCCAATCCCAATTTTCATCTTCCTTTGTGGTGTAATATGGTTATGTTATTTGCTATAGATCTTGTCTTTTAAAGAAATGGCCTGTGGTTGTCTGATTTTCCCAGCCCTATATAGTGAAGAGTATCTTTTCACCACTGTCTGATCTTGGCACCTTTGTCAAACATCAGTTGCCTGGAAATGCTTGAATTCATTTCTGAGCTTTTTCTTTTCTGCTTTTGTTCTATACATCTGCTTTTATTCCAGTATTATGCTATTTTAGTTACTATAGATTTGTAATATTAATATATTTTGAAGTCAGGTAGTATAATGCCTTCACTTTGTTCTTTCTGCTCAGGATTACTTTGCCTATTATGGTTTTATACAAATTTTATAATTTATTTTTCTATTTCTATGAAGAATGTAATTGGTATTTTGATGGAAATTTAATCAACTCCATAGCTTGTTATGAGTAGCATGACCATTTTAGCAATATTAATTCTTTGAAATCGTGAATATGGAATATATTTCATTCATTTGTGACCTCTTCAATTTATTTCATGAATGTTTTACAGATGTTAGTGCAGAAATGTTCCTATCTTTGACTAACTTTATTCCTAGATGTTTATTATTTTGGAGCAATTGTAAATAGAGTTTTTTATTTTATTTGTTTTTCAGATAGTTCACTCAGTGTATAGAAAAACTATAGATGTTTTGTATTGATTTTATATCCTGCAACTTTACTAAATTCATTTAAAACTTATTACAGTGGGTTTTTTTTGAGACTTTAGAATTTTCTGTATGTAAGATCATGTTTTCTGCAAAACGTGTTAGGAATCATGTTTTGATTAAATAAATCAAACACTTCATAGCAACAATGAATGAATTCAGTTTGCCAATTACCTAAAATAAATTTCATTAAGCAATATCCACTATATTATTTAAAACATGGAAATTCAGACTTAGTGTAATTCAAATTTCATAAGCCTGCAAAAATGCATATATTTTATTTCAATCAACTGCATTATGGCAATGCCACATAATCAGGCATTTCTAGATCATTGTGACATGTTCATATGTAGGCACTGTTGATTAGGAGTTATGTTCTTGTGATGATTTGATCTTGTCTGGAAAAGGGACAAATTATTCAAATCAGTTCTTGTGGATTCCAAGTATATTAGATACTTAGACAAAATAGGAGGGAATGAGGATGGGATGCAACACTTATCTCTACAAATATGCAATAAAATGAAGAACAAAATATAAGCAATATATGTGTTACCGGAAGTCAAATAATGCTCCAAATTATTATTATTATTCATTCTAGATAGAATTACTTTGTATTAAGATTGAAGGAAAGTGAGTCTGAATGCTCCAGAGCAACCTATGTAGTTCGGTATACTGGCTTCTAATGATGTGCATACTTCAAGATCTATGTGGTTTCCAGATTGTATAACAAAAGCTGATGCATATATGTAGCATAATGAGAAACACAGTAAAGAGATTAATATATGTTTGAGGCAGAACAAAAGGTATTTTATAAGTTTTCTTCACTAAAATTGTACCTTAAAATAGTTGAAAGAGTAAAAATATGTTAAATAGATTTTGTTGTAAATTTTGAGCATGTATCTAAAATTATACTGAGAAATATAACAATTATGCTATAGAATGCATTATTGATAAAAATAACCCTTAACTTTTAAAAATATCCTTTATTAGTAGCATGTAAGCACTCCAATTTGTACAAATAATCAACACATCAAATCCCATAAAGGCATAAATGTAGGTATGATCTATGTAAAAATGACTTAATAAAAAAATAAATAAATATCCTTTATATTTTCTAAAATACAAATACTATATAATTTTTCCAATTGAATTTTTATCTTAAAGATTAAATGCTGCTAATGCAGTAACATAGTCATGGATAATTCTTGAAGTACATTCAATGGCTGACCATTTGACCAGTCAATTAGTGATAAAAACATTTTCTAAAGAGTCTCAAATACAGGTTGCTGATTGTGTTCTAAATCTTTTATAAGATATAGGCCTACATACCAAACATTTATAAAGCATAGGATACAAATTTCATATAAAAATTATGTGTAAAAGTGTAACTTTTAAATGTTAAGGCATAATTTTACTATACTTATTTCAAAAAAAAAATTTAAAGTCATTTAGATTTAATCTAAAGTATACCAGCCAGAAACCTCATAATTCAAACATGAACAACATGCTATTTAATGTGTGCTATACATAAGGCATTTTGTTCTAAACACAGAGGAGAAAAAGATAAACCAATACAAGTTTTGTATATTTGAGGATGCCAACAATTTTTAAGATGCATCATTATTTTACATCATTATTTTACAACATAAAAAGAAAAATCACACAATTAAATTTTAACATAATGCTTTCGAATGAACTCTACACAACTCATAGACATATCCACCTCTTCTTTTCACCCTTTTCTTCATTTATACATGGACTTTTTAATTTTTTGTGTTTCACTTGCATATTTAACATGTGATAGTAAATGTCTGTATGGATATCTCAGCAACAAAACTTATTTTGCCTATAAAACTCTTACTGGTATACTAGTCATTGTTCACAGGCTAATGTTTGCTTCAATGATATAAAGTTTTGCATCTCTGATTTTTTAACTGTTTCTCTGTACAATAACATTTTATAACATTGCTGAGTTAGTCTACTCTCTTTGAAGATTTAAGTGGCACTCTAATGCGACATGCTGAGTGACAGCAGTGCATAGAGTTAATTGAAATAAGGACCATGTGAAAAGCTATGACAACACATACACAGAAGCTGCATAATTTTCTAATATAAAACAAAA
>CAUYRH010042553.1:0-23821 GCA_963574655.1 Perodicticus potto | reverse complement strand
CTTTCCATAATATTCTGTTCCTTTTTCAAAAGCAAGAAACCTGAAATCCAAAGAAGTCATTAAAAACCCCTCTGGCTGCAACTTGAAAGCATCTTCCAAGCCAACCTGGGGGTAGAGATGACGAGTTCAACTTCAGCGGGCCTCTTCTTCAATAGGGGAGTAGCCAGAGAAGAAGCTGGTATTGCTGGCCAGAGCTCGTTTCTTTTTTTTCCCTGGAGCCTTATTTTCTTGGGATTCTGTTGTTATATGTTTCAACTCTGGGAGGTCAAAGGAGGAGGGAACTGGGGAACTCTTCTTTCGTAGCACCTGTTTCACATCACACATCTCTTTCAGGATCTTGCTGTTGGGAGTGGTACAGACGGGCTTGAAGAAGCTCAATCCTGGGGTTCCCTCTGTGGGATCCTCCAGTTTGAAGAAGCCTTCAGAATCAGAGCCTTGGGTCCACTCAACAATGTCCAAGCTATCCTTGGCTTGCTGGCGATTCCGACATTTTGTTGGGTCACAGGCGCAGTCCATGCCACAGTCTGATTTTTGCTTCCTGCACCCACACTGCTTGTTCCCACACCAACCTTTGCAGGCACACCCTTGGATGTTCTTCCTGGACATCTTAATTTTTGTTGGCTTCCATTCCTCATCATCTCCATTAGCACCATCATCATCTTCATGCTCATTCACAGAATGCTCTAAGCAATATTTTAGATCCTCGATATTCATGCTTTGCTCCAGGAACTTTTCTTTAACACGAGAAGGTTTTGGCTTAGGTGGGATATATTCAAAAGAAGAATCTGGAGATAGAAGGTTATCTTTAGGAAGATGTTTCTGTCTTCTGGCTACTTGGAGGAGGGTCAGTTTCTGTCTAACAATTTCATTCTCTTGGAGAAGCTGCTGATTTTGCTCACACACTTCTCGCATCTTCTCAAGTTCTTCATCCTGACACTTGAGTGTGTTCAACAGCTGCTGTTCCTTTTCGCTGACTGACTCCTCTAGCTGCTTCTCTGCCATTTGGCTTTGTTGCAGTTGACTGAGAAGGTACAGCACCTTCTCTTGGTGCTGTTGCTCCACTCTGACCAGCTCAGCTTGTAACTCTGTCTCTATCTCAGCAAAACGATTTCGTTCCTCAAACAGCATCTTCTGCATGTCAGCACGGCTAGCCTTGCTCTGTTTCAGGCTGCTTTCAAACTCGCTGACCTGTATTTTAGAGGAGACCAGCTCTCCAATTAAATATTTCAGGGCACACTTGGCTTCTAGAATGGTGGCAATATTCTCCCACCGTTGTTTTGTCCTGTCTTCACTTTCTGCATCCAGCAGCTTCTGCTGTAGGTCAGCAATCTGAGCACTCCTGAGTTCCATTTCAGTCTCCAGGCTTTCAATCTGCTTTGTAATAGAATCTTCTGAATTTGAAACTTGACCATGCATTTTGGCCAGAGAGAATGTGCGCCTCCGGAGTTTAAGAGGTGGATTCTCCCCAGATTCTTTTTTTTCTTTGAGTTGAGCCACATCCTGAGCCAGGATTTTTCTTTCTTCAAGGAGGTCATTCAGGTGGCGTTTGGCTTCTTCAGTACTGACCATAACCTCAATTTCATTTCCAAGCCAGTTCTTCACTCGAGCTGCAGTGCCTTCCATTCCACGGCTCTGAGTCTCTTTCCGCTTATCAGCTACCTCTCGTTGTTTTTGAAGGGCATCCTTGAGACGCTTGTTGGCGGCAGCTGCCTCCTCAGTTTTACGTCTGAGCACATTGGATTGTTTCTGGAAGTTTCTTTCAAGTTTGAGCAGCTCGTATTGCCTCTTACGGTCTCGTTCTTTTAACTGCATTACTTCTTTGTCTTTTTGTTGCTTCCACTGTCTAAACTTCTCAGCATCCTCTTTCATCTGACGCATTAACTGTACCCGTTGGATTTTCATCATCTGTATCTCCTGGTTCAGTTTGGAGACAGTGTACTCTGTGGATTCCTTCAGTTTCAGAAGTTTGGACTGTTCATTCAGCTTCTTCTTCAGATCAGCTATTTGACCCTCTAGCTCCTGGAGACGTTTGCGGCGGCGCTCACTCAACTTAGCTTGGTTGACATCCTTTTTTGCAGTCTGAAGTTCAAGAACCAATTCTTCCTTTTCTTTTTGAAGATTGATGACGTCTAGTTCTAGATTTTTGATGTTATCCTGGTATTGGAACCGAATGGGCTGTAGTTGGCTGTCATTCTGAGTCATTTTCCTAGCTAGGGCCTCTTTCAGTGCAAGGGCTTTATTCAACTCAACCAACTCCTTAGACATCTGGGCTTGACGAAGAGCATGCTGAGTGGTGAAAGCATCAGAAGACCTGCTGCTGGTCTCTGGACTGGTTTCCACTTGAGTTTCTGGTTCCACTGCAGTATCAATGGCTATAGCCAGGCAAGCAACGGTTTCATCCGATAACTGGGTAATCAATTGCTGCAGGTTACAAATAATCTCTACATTTTCTTTTAATTCTTGGTCTTCCAAAGTCTCTGCTAGCTTTTGAAGATCTAATTTGCAGGCTGCATGCTGCCTGAGCTCTTCTAGCTTGGAATTCATTTTTTCATTCTCTTGCTCTGTCAAAATGATCCTCTCCAACATCTGGGCAGTCTGACCAGCTGCTTCACTCAGACCACGACTTAATTTTTTGTTCTCCTCTACCAGGGACTGATTCTTCTCCATCAGGGATTGTAGATTCTCTGATGGCTCCACATTCATAGATCCAGGCAGGGTACCCCCATGGGCTTGTAGCAACAAGACCTGTAGCTGTTGTACCTGTTGCTTTAGGTGATTAAGTTCAGCTGTCTGGGGATCAATATTGACGATAGGTTTGTTCTTGATTTTTCTTGCTCTGTCAGCATAGCGAAGGGTATTTAATGTTTCCTCTAGATTGGAGTCAGCAGGACTCACACAGGCTATCATAAGAGTATGGCTATTTCCTCCTAGAGAATCTTGAAGCAGTCGAGTCAACTTGGAATCTCTATAGGGCACAAAGCCACCCTTTTTGTCATCTCCAAGAGCACTGATAACATTACCCAAGCACAGCAGTCCTCGATTAATACTAATACCCTCTTTTAAACGATCCCCTTCAGCTTTGGTTTTCTTCTGCCTTTCCGATCCAGCCAGGTCTACGAGATGTAGCTTGGAGCGAAAACTACTATTCTTGTCACTTTTCTTTCTTTGTTCTATAGAGATTGTAAAGATGGCATGAGATCGGGATGACTGAGAATTCATAGCTGTGGAGGCCACAGTCCTACAGTTGTTGCCCTGCTCCAAACAGGAAACAGTATCCAGGGCGACTAATACCCTCTTCTCAGTGAGTCCCACAATCTTTATGCCTGCCTTAGGATCCTCCCGTATATTTATTTGAGGGGCTTTCTCCCGAGATGGGCATAGAAGATCCAAAATTTCTTCATTATAAATCTCCAAGTAAGACACTTTCAGAGTAAATTCAAAGTCACTCCTTTTATCAATTTCTTTGAAGAGTAGTTGAATTACCCTAGGAATCACCCCAACTGTTGGCTCATTTTCTTGTTCTGCAGTGTATGCACCTCCCATCGAATAGGTTTTTCCAGACCCAGTCTGCCCATAGGCCAAGACGGTTGCATTATATCCTTTAAATATGCCTTTGATGAGTGGTGCTACTGCTGTATTGAAGACTTCTTCCTGTTCAGTAGAGGGGTCAAACACGAAATCGTAGGTGAAGGATTTATCAGTACCAACCACCACCTGAGGCTCCCCGGGCACGAAGGAAAGGCACAGCTGGCAGCCCTCGCTAATCTCTTTGGGGACTAGAGGGCGACAACGCAGAGCCACTCTTACAGGAATTCCCTTCACCTCTTCCATCTTTATCGCACCCAAGCACCTTCTCAAACAAAATGTCCCTTCCTTGGTCTTCCCTGGTCTCCCGCCGCCCGGTGGCAACCGGAGCTTCAACCGCCTAGTTTCAGATCAATCCCAGAGACGCTGACCAATCGGAACGCAGCCAGCCCGCGGGCGGGACAAGCGCGGCCCTGATTCCTCTTCTGATATTCACAAAGCATCTATGGAGTATTATTCGTGAATGAGAGTCCAATTGTGTCTTCAGAAAGGCTCCTTATTCCCCCAAGATGATCTCTTTTTTTGCAGTTTTTGGCTGGGGCCGTGTTTGAAACCTTCACCTCCAGTACATGGGGCCGGCGCCCTACTCCGTGAGCCACAGGCGCCTCCCCCCAACGTGGATGCTGTTCTGCTCCCTGCGCGTCTTTATCCCGTGGGAGACGAGACCCCTTGAGTGTTGCCGTCCCCTCTTTCCTTCTCATCATCCCTTCCCACTCTGTAAGGTGACATCTTTGTCCCGTTTTCACTTCCATTCTCTCTCCACTAACTAGGTTTTCCTGAGATTTTCTAGGACTTTAGTTCTGGATTATTAATAGGATTTAATAATCCTGAAATGACTCCTAGGTTTTCCTGAGATTTTCTAGGACTTTAGTTCTGGATTACTAATAGGATTTCCCTTGCCGTATGCCCCTCTATTTCCAAAGGATGTTATGTAGCATTTACTGTACACAATTCCCAACAACTCATTGATATCCACTCAACTCCACCTGTCTGTATTGGGTCCATCGCTGTCTTCTTTCCTTTCCATGCATATCTTGAAATCTCAATTGGATTCTCTCTTTGTAAGATCTTGGGTTGTTTCCTTCAGACAGGAAGTGTCAGTGCCATCCGCTGAAAGTCTCTCATGTTCACAGTCCCTTCTTTCACTCTACTTGGTGAATTCCATCCTGACTAAGAAGAGGATTCCCACCTTGCTTCCAGTTCGGCCATTGGCAAATGTCATTCCACTGTCTTTTGGCTTCCAATGTTGTCAATAAGAAGTCAGATGTAAATAGGATATTTTCCCCTTCCTAAATAACTTATACTTTCTGTCTAGAAACTTGGCAGCTTTTTTAAATTTCAGGAATCTTACCAAGACATGCCTTAGTGAGTGTTTTTCCTTATCAATCAAGTCTAGAACTCTGGGAGTCCTTTTAATCTCCAGACTCCAAGATACCTTCAACTTAAGAAGAATTTTCTATTATTACATGCTTTAAAATTACTACTTCTCACTTGTTTCCTTTTATATTGAGATTACTATTATTGCTTATGGCAGGGCTCCTGGATCCAGCCCCAAATCTCTTTTCTCTTATCTGTCTACCTTCTTGCTTGCTCTGTGTAATGAGAGTTTTTCCCTGTTTTCCAGGCATCAGTTCCTATCTCTCAGATGACCATCCTCTCTTCAATTCACCCACCAAATTACATAGTGGTAGGGCTTCCAGATAAAGTGCAGGTATGTTCAAATATGGCATGGCACATAATATACTAAGTTTATTCATTATTTATGTAAAATTCAAGTTTAATGGGGCATCCTTCAGCTTTTCTTATGTAGTCTCTTAAATTGTGTCAACCCTATTCAATGAAGAAATCCCATTTTTCTAAGGTCCAGACATTCTTTTTGTGTATACATTTGAATTTCCTTATTTATTTGCTTGGTCCTCAGTTGTTTTAGAAAACAACTGACAAGCCCTCAGAATGGGAGAAGATATTTGCAGGTTATGTCTCTGACACAGGTTTATTAACCAGAATCCATACAGAACTCGAACGTATTAGCAAGAAAAGAACAAGTGATCCCATCTCAGGATGGACAAGGGACTTGAAGAGAAACTTCTCTGAAGAAGACAGGTGCAGGGCCTTCAGACACATGAAAAAATGCTATCCTTAATCACTATCCTTAATCATCAGAGAAATGCAAATCAAAACTACTATGAGATATCATCTAACTCCAGTAAGATTAGCCTACATCACACAAAAATCCCAAAACCAGAGATGTTGGTGTGGATGTGGAGAAAGGGAACACTTCTACACTGCTGGTGGGAATGCATACTAATACATTCCTTTTGGAAAGATGTTTGGAGAATACTTAGGGATCAGTTGTTTTGTTTTAAAAACTCATTTCACAATGCATTATTTTCTTATCAAAGAGACAGGAAGTTCAATGCCCACAACTCTTTAAAGTAAGCCTCCCCCTACTGAAATGGAGACAAGCGTTTAAACTTCTCCGTTAACCAATCTCTTCATAACAATGATAATCTATTGGAATTGGAATGTGCAAATTGGGATGAGCAGGGTAAGAACACTGCAAAAGAAACAGCAAACCTTAATTTTATTAACTCTCAAATAATAACCTGTAATTGCATAAGAAACAAATCAGGAGCTTCAAGAATATAAGCAGTCTTTCATATTGCCATTGGTAACTTACATGTGTACCCTGGCAATCGGAATAAGGTCTTAAAGTTCTTTTTCAAAGACTGGATATAGAAAGACAAATTGCAAAACATTTGCCAAAACAGGAGTAACTTCTTATCCCAGGACTCTCAATGCCTTTGTAAAAGAAATATCAATAAGGAACTTTTCTTCTACCATAAGTAAGCTAGAGGAAATATCTTGATTTTCAGAACTGATAGGATTTCAAAACAGGAAAATCTTCAAAGCAGGTGCATTTTTTTTTCCACAGAACAAAACATTTCTTCCCAAGGCAACAATCATGCTCTAGAAATAGCCAAACAATCCTCCTGTTGCCCTCTCCCCTTGTTGTGGAAACCAGAATGCCATTTCTTATTCTTGTCCTGAGTAATTGTGATAACAATTAACCTCTTTATTTTTTTAGGATTAACATAAGGGTACACATGATTAGGCTACACTGTTTGCAGTTGTTAGGTATACCTAAGTCCGAGCCGTAGTTGATTCTTTCACCCAGGAGATGTGCCCTGTACCCTTAAGTTGTACCCAGCAGGTGGGAGCTTACTGAGCACCCTCCTCCCTCCCCTTCTTGAATTTAATTGTGCTTTTCTCTTGTGCGGGCCTATAGTTGTTCATATATTAGTTTCAAATTAGTATTGAATACATGGGTTGCTTGCTTTTGCATTCTTGAGATACTTCACTAAGGAGAATGTTCTCCAACTTCATCCGGATAAATACAAAAGATGTAAAGTCTCCATCTTTTTAATGGCTGAATAGTATTTCATGACATTCATTTACTTAATCCATTCATGGGTTGATGGGCCCTTGGGTTGTTTCCACATCTTAGTGATTGTGAACTGAGCTGTGATAAACATTCTACTGCAAGTGTCCTTATGGCAAAATGATTTTTTCTTCTAGGTAGATAGATACCTAGCAATGGGATCATGCAGGATCAAATGGAAAGTCTACTTTTAGTTCTTTGAGGAGTCTCCATACTTGTTTTCTTTTTTTTCTGAGATAGAATCTCACTATCTCATTCTGTCACCCTGGTGGAGTGCCATGGTAATTATAGCTCACAGCAACCTCAATCTCTTGGGTTCAAGTGATCCTTTTGCCTTAACCTCGTGAGTAGCTGGGACTACAGGTGCCTGCCACAATGCCAAGCTAGTTTTTGTATTTTTAGTAGACACACGATCTCACTCTTGCTCAGGCTGGTCTTGAATTCTCAATCAATCCATCTGCTTGGGCCTCCCAGAGTGCTAGGATTATAGGTGTGAACCTCTGCACCTGGCCTTTTCCATACTTCTTTTCAAAAAGACTGCAATCTCATCAACAGTGTATAAATGTTGCCTCTCTCTGCACCCACGCCAGCATCTGCCACTTTGGGACTTTGTGATGTGGGGTATTCTCACTAGGGTAAGGTGATATTTCTTTTCTTTTCTTTTCTTTTTTTTTGAGACAGAGCCTCAAGCTGTCGCCCTGGGTAGAGTGCTGTAGCACCACAGCTCACAGCAACCTCCAACTCCTGGGATCAAGCAATTCTCCCTCTGCCTTCCAAGTAGCTGAGACTACAAGCGCCCACACCCGGCTATTTTTTGGTTGCAGCCATCACTGTTGTTTGGCGGGCCCGGGCTGGATTCGAACCCACCAGCTCAGGTGTATGTGGCTGGTGCCTTAGCCTCTTGAGCCACAGACACCGAGCCAGGTGATATTTCAAGATGGTTTTGATTTGCATTCCTGAAGACAGGATTAGTGAGTTGGTAATCCCGGTGCCATGTCTAGGATCTCCATCTCCCTTCTTCCTTCCTCTTTCATTGTGTAGATAAACATTTTCTTTTGCGTGCCTTTCCATGTTCCCTGAGCTTTCTGTCCCAGCACCCTGCCCATTTTGCTACAACTGACTGTTTGCCTGCCTCCCCCGTGCCCCTCACACTTGATTTTGTCCTCCCTGAGAATAGTGAGAATAGCGATAACATCATTATTCCACCATTGTTATCTTTACTCCCGATAGATCACTGACCATGAGCCAAGGCCTGTGCTACATGCTTTACATCATTGCCTGTCTCATAAAATTGTACAGGAATTTCACAGAAGAGTCAAGGGAGGCCCAGGAAGGTTACATGACAGGCACGAACTTGTAGGTGGCAGAGCCAGAATGAGAACCCAGAGACCAGATCTGTCTGGTTCTGGGGCCTGAGTTCTTTACCATGATGCTCTGCTTCCTTGAGACTTACTCATGCTTGGGTCTGGAGTCACCAATGCAGGTCATGGCCCAAAGTAGTCCTCAATCACCATCAATTGGATGAATGAATGAGTGAGAATGTGGAGTTCTGAAAGGAGTGGCCCAGCTGGCATAATAAACAGAGGCTGCTCTTGGAGAAGCATTGTAAGAGGCCAATGTCCTCTTGGCCTTTCCCCCACCCCCACCAGATGTCTCCTTCTAATATTCTACCAGACTGCAAGAGTTTCTCATTCTCCTTTCTGTCCAGGTTTATTTTTATGAAGGATGCGATCAGTTTATTGATGCCGTGGAAATGTGACCCTCCTTCTAGGAGCAATGGCATTATAAAGGGATATCAGAATCTTAAAAGATGACCCTCCCCTTTGAGAAAAACCTTTGGCCTCAAACAGCCCTGTTAGAACCAAGTCTCTAGGGAAGTCTGTGGAGTTTAATGACTTCCTAAGCTATTCACTATGGATATTAAATGACCTGGTTTCTCCTCATTAGGCCTCCCTTCAGCTCTGTCCTCTTGATCCTATTGGGTTCCTGGTGACGGGGCTGGGTTTAAGCTCCCATGAATAAGTGAAAGAAGAAAAAAATCTATTCAATCATTGGGACTTGCTAGCATATTAAAAATTGGATAGATTAATGTTCAAGCAGGTGTTTGGCCTTTGGTCAGTCACACGAAGCCAATTTTTGTATTTGAACTATTTAGAGTTCTTCTTCAGGCAGGTCTTGAGTGAGGGTTTTATAGCCAGAACTTTACCCAGCTTCACAGGAGAACTAAGATGCGGTGAATACCTAATCCACATGGGTTTCCTCTGGAGAGCTGAAGCTGTTGTGAGGCGTTTTCCGCGTTTTTCTTTTCTTTTCTTCTTCTTCTTCTTTTTTTTTTTTTTGCAGTTTTTGGCTGGGACTGGGTTTGAACCCGCCACCTCTGGCATATGGGGCTGGCGCACTACTCCTTTGAGCCACAGATGCTGCCCTTTTCTTTTTCTTTTGAGACAAAGTCTCCCTATGAGACCCTCAGTAGAGTACCATGGTGTCACAGCTCACAGCAACCTCAAACTCTTGGGCTTAAGTGATTCTCTTGCTTCAGCCTCCCAAGTAGCTGGGACATAGGTGCCCTCCACAACACCCAGCTATTTTTTGTTGCAGTTGTCATTGTTGTTTTAGCTGGCTCAGGCTGGGTTTGAACCCACCAGCCTTGGTGTCTGTGGATGGTGCTGTAACCACTGTGCTACAGGCGCTGAGCCTGAGGTGTTTTCCCATAGCATTCAGGGGCTAACAGAACCAACTGACAAGCACAAGTTCAGTAGATCATTGTTTGTTAACCAGTTGCCGTGGTGTTATTTGACAGTGTTGAGTTGAGAAGGGGAACTACTGGCATCAAGAGGGAAGAGGCCAGGGATGTTGCTTAACATCTCACAATGCATGAGGCAGCTCTCACCGCAAAGCATTGTCCAGACCCAAATGCCAATGGTGCCAATGTTAAGCACCCCCAGAGCATAGAATGCTGAATGTCAAAACCGAGGGAGCAAAATCTGTCTGTGGTAAAAGGGAAATGTGTGTGGGACTTAAAGTATAAGCAGGCGGTACGTGTGGCTCATCGAGTAGGGCGCCAGCCCCATATACTGAAGGTGGCGGGTTCAAACCCGGCCTCGGCCAAACTGCAAAACAGAAAACTAGCCGGGTGTTGTGGCGGGCGCCTGTAGTCCCAGCTACTCGGGAGGCTGAGGCAAGAGAATCACCTAAGCCCAGGAGCTGGAGGTTATTGTGAGCTGTGTGACGCCACGGCACTCTACCAAGGGCGATAAAGTGAGACTCTGTCTCTAAAAAAAAAAAAAAAAAAAAAGTATAAGCAAAGCTTAAGAGTCAGAATAGGTAGATCTTGGAGGATTGGAATCAAGGATCAGAAGCAGGAGAAATGGGAGAGAAGCCAAGACTGTGGCTATGATCCGGGCTGCCTTGCCTGAAGCTCCCTTAGCATGTGAGGGGTGTGGGTATGTGCTTGCCTAACTTCAGGCTTGCAGTGGGGGCTCATAATAATTATGGGAGATGGGCAGCACTTTGGGAATGTGGTGGACCACTGTATAGGTGCTGCTGACCAGCCCACATGTCTTGGAGGATTTGTGCAAGGCCACTGTAGCCATTAACTAGCATTGAATCTGGGAGATGGTCATATGCAGTTTCACCAATTAAGAAAATCCAGCAACCTGATCTAGTTTCTGTGTTTTTCTTTTGTTTTCATTAAAATGTCATCTTAGTGCTGGTGCTCACTTTGATGTATCTTGATAGGCTCATGAGGTGGTGGGGCAGGGTAAAAAAAAATTGCTATTTAGTAAAAAAAAAAAAAAAAGTATCAAGTTTTTGCCTTTTAGAGGAAGAACAGCGTGACTGTCAGAGGGGAATGACTCTCTGATGGAGCAAAACAACAGTCCCCATCCCCTGGGCCAAGGATCGGTATGGGTCTATGGCCTGTTTGGAATTGGGCCGCACAGCAGGAGGTGGGTGGTGGGTGAGTGATACTTCATCTGTATTTACAGCCGTCCCCGTCACTCATTTCACCACCTGCCAGGTCAGTGGCGGCGTTACCTTCTCACAGAATCACAAACCCTGCTGTAAACTTTTTCACTCACATGTGAGGGATCTAGGTTGCATACTCCTTATGAGAATCTAATGCCTGATGATCTGAGGTGGAGATGTAATGTGCTTGAATCATTCCAGAAACACCACCATCCATGGAAAAATTGTCTTCCATGAAATTGGTTCCTGGTGCCAAAAAGGCTGGGGACCACTGGAGTAAAATACCTTGATGAAACCTCATGGTCACTATGAGCCTCTCTGCCTTGCTTTTTTGTCTCCTGCCAGGTTTGTGAGGGTAAGTGAAAGAGCTCAACGGCTTCAACTCAGATCATAAGGATTTTGAGTGTTTGCGGGCAGCCCATGCAAGGCTGTTCGATGGTGAGAATAGGACCCTGGAAATGTGGTAGGCAGATGCTAAGACCATGAGAAGTTCTCTGTGCAGGAGGACTTCCTGGTGAGAATGTACAGTTTTAAATCAGGTGCTATTCTGGCTGTGAAACAATGGTTGTGTAGAAACAACCACTGTCCCTAAAAGCCTCATTAGAGTTAACCATGAATGGCAGTCTTTGGATAGTGTTGTTCAGGGAGGAGGGGAAGAAGGATGAATGAGGTTCAGAAGAAGTAGAGAAGAGAGGTGACCTCCCTTTCAGGTACTGGAAAGGTCCTGGGACTTCTCCTAGTGTGCGAGATGGGAGCTTGAGCCATTGTATTTGGATAATTGAACAAAATAAAAAACGAGCCCTCAGCAAGCTAGAGTGCTTGGGGACATCTGGTTTACAGAACCACGTCAGCGATAATCATCCAGCAATGGTGACATCTTCCAGTTCTGCGACGTGGGCCCTGTCTTGTCACGAGTCTCTTTGGGCAAAGGTTTTCTACATAGATTTTAGCATCTCACTAATGACTTTCTCAAGGTCTTTTGGTGACACATGGCACCCTGAAGTTTTCATGAGCGGCTGGAGTCTAGTTCCATCTTGCCCAACTTGGCTGCAGGAAAGAGAGAAAGTGAGATATGATAGCAGCTGGCTTTGGGGTGGTGCAGCCTGGGATTGCAAGGGCTGGTGCCAAGGCTTTCAATGGCATCATCTGCTATAGAAGATGAATGAAATCTCATTCATCTTTGGGAGTCTGTCCCCTCAAGACTTCTTGGTTCTGTTGCATTGCAAAGGTCATGTCTGCTGTGTCTCCTTGCAGTTCTGAGTGTGCCCAGCTGCCAGACACAGCACAGAAGCTACAGAAGAGGCTTCTTGCCAGAGGTGATGAGTTGGAGATGCCAAGGCATTTGCCGGAATCATTTTTTCTGGCCCAGATCTTCATCATCTTCCATTAGTCAGGAGTATTAATGAACAGCCACGGAGTGTCCAAGTGGCAATAATTCGCCCTTTCCCCCTGTCATACCAAGGATGTTTAAGTGCAGCCATAGAAACAGTCCTTTTTGTGCATTTTTGCTGCTGTCTGGGGCCCATAAACATCTCCCTCACCTTGTTCCTTGCACATTTAATCAACCCCTAACGCTTTCATCTTTGTTCTCTTTCTCTTATCTTTCTGCTGCATTCTGCCCCTAGATCTTTACTCAACTGATTCTTCTTCATTGCTCACGGCATCGTTCAAATGTTACCTCCTAGCAGAGTCTGGAGGGTTGGCCTCCCACCTCTGCCCTCTGTAGTATTTTTATAGCACTCATCACTAGCTGCAGTGGCATGTTTAGTCACTTCCTTGCTGGTTGTCTTTCTCCTTCTATTAGAATGTAAGATCAAGGAAGACCAGGATCTCATCTGTCATTCCCATTGTGTCCTGTTTATCTGTAACTCTGCCCTGCACATAATAGGTGCTTAATAAATGAATAATTGAAGCAACTAATAAGTAAAATTTCTCTTTATAACAAATATACTGATCTTTCCTAAGATCTCATCCTCTTCAATGTTCCAACTGGGTTCCTGCTACACTTGGAATTACTATTTATCTATCCGAGCACCCAAGGCCCTAACTAATTAGGTCCTGGTCTACTCACCTTTCTGTCTGTCATCACTCTTGGCCTTGCTCCAATCGCACTGTCTTTTCTGTTACTTGAACATGCTAAGCCTGTTTTTCACGGTTAAGAGCACAGACTCTGGGCTTGGCTAAATCCATGTTTGACCACAGCTGTGCCCAAGGCTGGCTGTGTGATGTTGGGCAAATTCTTTACCTTTTCTGTCATCTCTTTCACCTGTGAAATGGAACTGATGTTAATACTTGCCTCAAAGGTGACTACAGGGGGCAACACAGTCTGGGAGTTACAGAAGTCCCAGTCAATGTCAAGTTTATGACCATGGTATTAAGCAGACTAGCATGGGTGTTTGGGAGCCAAAAGTAGCAAGTGGAGTGGAGTGTGGCTATCGGAGACGAGGTCAGAGATTTGGGGGGAGGGCAGAGTATGAAGGCCCTGGAATGTCATCTTAAGACCCTGGGATTTTATCCTACACTTCACTTGTTCATGGATCTCTGTGGTGGGTTGAGGAGTTTCTCCCCTCCTCACAAATTCACATCCATCCAGAATCTCAGAATGTGATTTTATTTGGAAATAGGGTCTTTGCAGATGTAATTAAGGTTTGGATGGAGATGAGATCATATTGGATTCAGATGACCCCTAAATCCAATGAAAGTGTCTTCGTACGAGACAGAAAAGAACACGCAGAAACACAGGGCTGTGTGAACAGGGGCAGGGACTGGAGGAATGTGGCCACAAGCTCAGGAATGCCAGGAGCCACCAGAAAGAGGTAGAGGCAGGGAAAGATTCTCCCACACAGCCTTTGCGGACGATGTGGCCTGCGAATACCCTGATTTCAGACTTTCTCATCGCTTATATACTCTTACTTTGGATATGATTTTATCCAAAGTTGGCTAAATTGTTTCCCAGCCTACAGCAGGTTTAAAGTGGAGGGTGGTTGGCAGCCTGCTCAAAGCAAGAAAATGATGGCAACATAAGAAGAAACATAAAAAACTATAAAAAGCAAAACCATGACGTGAACTTTATAGTAGTTCTAACCCATTTAGTGTAGCTGCAGGCACCCTGGGCCCGTGAGCATCCCTGGGGGATTCCTGCATCACAGCCGAGCCTGATACTTGGCATTCATGATCATCTGGAGACACACGGAAAAGGTGAATCTATGTTCTATATATTCCGCCTAAGGCAGAGAAATGTTTTAGCTCCTTTTGGAAGAGTTCCATAAATTTTTTTTTAAAAAAGCTTTTGCTTGAAAACCGTAAGCTTCCCATATCTGGAGCGTTTCACTTTAAATATTTGGATAAACATGTAATCTTGTTGCCTAGACATTTCACATGTTTGGAGATTGTCTTCCTAAATTATTCTTTTTTTTAAAATTTTTTATTTTTAGACAGAATCTCACTCTGTTGCTCTTGTGGTGTCATAGCTCACAGAAACCTCAAACTCCTGGGCTCAAGAGATCTTCCTGCCTCTGCTTCTTTAATAGCTGGACTACAGGCACCTGCCACCACACCCGGCTAATTTTTCTACTTTTAGTAGAGATAGGGTCTTGCTCTTGCTCAGGCTGGTCTCAAACTCTTGAGCTCAAGCCATCCTCCCGACTCAGCCTTTCAGAGTGCTAGGATTATAGGTGTGAGCCACTGCACCCAGCTGCTAAATTATTCTTGCTTCAGATAGGTGCTAACACTTCTTACAGAGCTAAACCTCTGTAGACACGAAATAAAATCCTATCAATTTGACTTACCTTTACTTGTAAAAGCTGTTGAACATTGTAACTTCATTCATTTAATCTTTTGGCTTTTACATTTTCATAAGTTTGTGTCAAGCTTAGAAGAATTCAGCTGCACCTCTGAGTGACAGCAGTTGCTCTGGCTGGGTGTGTGGTCTCAGGAGCTCTTGGAATATCTGTCTGTGAGGGAAATAAGGACACATTCAGAGCCCTGCATTAGAAAGTGTGAACTGGTTAAATAATGATCCCTTAGGGCTAATGCTCACACCGCCCTGGTGGTGGGAAGGAGGTAATGGGTTTTCAGTTTGGATCTCAGGGGGAGGGACATAGTCCTCTGTCACCCCTCTATTAGAAAGAATAAGATGACATGACAATAGACCAGGCAAAGCCAACACACATGTAAGACCAAATTCAGGTGAGAAAGCTGTTCAGCCTTTCTCAATATGTAGAGCGGGCTATTAGAAATTTGCAGAGAGGAAGTGAAATCTCCATAAAGAAAGAATTTTTTTTTTTGCTAAATCATAGCTGTGTACATTAATGCAATTATGAGGTACAAAGTGCTGGTTTCATACACAATCTGCAATATTTTCATCAAACTGATTAACATAGCATTCATGGCATTGTCTTAGTTATCGTGTTAAGACCTTTATATTCTGCATTCAGTAAGTGAAGTGAGCTTAAAGCATTTGCAGACATTTAGGATTACATACAGGTTGCAGATCTCTGAATAAAGAATCAGAGACCCCACCATGGGCAAGAGGAGCCTCCAACATGGCAAGAGGACAGCCCAGGCAGGCGGAGCACACCTCCCTGTCTCCGTGGCCGTCCTGGTGAGGGACGCATTCCTGCAGGACAGACACGCAGCTCAGGAACACTGCACATGCCTCCCAGGATGGCGTCACTCATGGTGGAGAATAAATGGTGCTGTTCTCATCACACACCTTGGAGTCATTCACTCACAAAACTGTTGACCTTAATAAAACGCTAAGATAACCCCTGATATTTTCATTACTGACACTCAGGCTGAGTAGACTCCAGGTTACGACATCCAGAGTAGATAAAAATCACATGTGTGGTGCCTCTGTGCCCAGTGCTCTTTGTGTGATGTCCTTGGATCTTATTTGGGAAGAAGAAGTCATCCCTGGAATCTATACATAATTCAGTATCTAGCCACACAGGTGCATTTTCATGGCCAGCCAATAAATGACTTTTGATATATTCCCTGAGATCTGTGATCCTAATGGGGATAAACAATACAATCTTTTAGAATATGCTCTTAAAATTTTATCATTTTTAATAATGTTAATGTATAGCCAGACACAGTGGCTTATGCCTGAAATCCCAGCCCCGTGGGAGGCTGAGGCAGGTGGATTGCCGTCACTTGCCCAGGAGTTTGACACCACCCTGAGCTCTACTAAAAAATAATAAAACTAGCTGGGTGTTGTGGCAAGTGCCTGTTGTCCCAGCTCCTCAGAAGGCTGAGGCAAGAGGATCACTTGGGCTGAAGATTGAAGTTGCTGTGAGCTATGACACAATGACACTCAACCCAGGGCAAGTGAGGAAGACTCTGTTTCAAACAAACAAACAAACAACAAAAAAAACAACTTAAAATACATTGTTGAGGTCTTCAAAACTGCAAGAGGAAAAAAACAGTCATGCAAAAGACTAATTACTTAGTCTTTATTATTCCTGCAGTCGTTAGATATTAAAAACATTAGCTTAACATGTATAAACACAACAATTAAAATATACATTAAGTATATGTTGAATCATGCATCACTTAACACCAAGAATATGTTCTGACAAATGTGTTTTTAGGTTATTTCATTGTTGTGCAAATATTGTAGAGGGTACAGTACTTACACGAGGCTAGATGGTCGGTTGGTCAGTCTATCTATCTATCTATCCATCCATCCCTCTGTGTTTTACATGGGAAATCAAGTGTCCCAGCACCACTACTAAAAATCAATCACTTCCTTTTCCTGATCTGCAATGCCACTATGAAGTGCCTGTAACAGGTTTCTCTATATGCTCCATTATAATCTTAGGGAATCACTATCATATGTATGCATATTACACATACTATATATATTCTTAAAATATGTAACAAAATATTGATAAATGATTTTTCCCTTTTTAAAAACATATGTCTTTTCTATAAATATATATTTACCTAATCATCCTTAATAGCTATATAGTACTCTATTATATGAATGTATCATTATTTATGATTTACTAAGCACTTAACATTTTTCTGAATTTTTCCTTCTTTGTTGTTGTTTTTTGAGACAGAGTCTCACTTTGTTACCCAGTGTTACCCAGTGTAGAATACTGTGGTGTCATCATAGTTCACAGCAACCTTAGTCTCTTGCCTCAGCCTCCCAAGTAGCTGGGACTATAGATTCCCCACCGCAATGCTGGCTATTTTTAGAGGCTATTTTTTAGAGACGGGCTGTTGCTCGGGCTGGTCTCAAACTCCTGAGCTCAAGCAATGAAATCACCTTGGCCTCCCAGAGTACTAGGATTACAGGTGTGAGCCACTGTGCCCAGCCAGAATTTTTCCCTATTATGACACTAAGATGTGTACTACTTTTGCCTGCTTATCCAATTATTTTAAGAATAAATGCCAAGAAGTAGACTTTTTAAATGCCAAGAAGTAGTCACTTTTTAAGTCTTTTGCCCAATTGCTTAAAAAAAATTTTTTTTTTTTTTTTTGGCCAGACTCTTGGTCCTGTTTTTTTTTTTTTTTTTTTTGAGACGGAGCCTCAAGCTGTCACCTGGATAGAGTGCTATGGCATCACAGCTCACAGCAACCTCCAATTCCTGGGCTCAAGCGAGTCTCCTGCCTCCGCCTCCCAAGTAGCTGGGATTACAGGCGCCCATCACAACACCCGGCCATTTTTTGGTTGCAGCCGTCATTGTTGTTTGGCGGGCCCAGGCTGTATTCGAACCCGCCAGCTCAGGTGTACGTGGCTGGCGCCTTAGCCTGTTGAGCCATAGGCGCCGAGCCAAAAATTTTTTTTGTTATCAATTTATACTCCCAAGAATAGTATAGGAGAGTGCTTCTTTTCCTATTCCATCGCCAACACTGGGCATGATCCTACTTTGTATCTCTGTTAATAAGATCGTTAAAGCAATCTCAATCTTTCTTTACATTTCTTTGGTGATTAGTTAAATGTATTTTAACATTTTTTTGTGGCTATTTTTATGTTTTATTTGAGAATTGAGTTCTATTAGGACATTTGCCTTTTTTTTTTTAATTCATTGGTAAGAACTTTTTACATATGCATTCTTTGGATAGAAGAATATACTATAGGGCAAGTACATTTTCCTGGTTTATAAGTGGTATTTGTAGAACAGAAATTTTAACCTTTTCTATAGTCAGATCTTTAAATTGTTTCATTGAAGTATTGTCTTTTCCTATTATGGTTAGGTAGATATAAGATTATATAAATATTCTTTTTTAACTTTATAAATAACTTTTTAAATAATAAAAATTTTTATAAATAACTTTTTCATAAATAAAACCTTTTATAAATAAAATATTTTTTATAAATAAATTCTTCATAAATAACTTTTTTAATAAAGTTGTGTGCGGAAAAAAATGTCCCCCAGATTTCAATGGCTTATAGTTAATAGTTATTTATTTCTTAATCACTTTACATGTTGGCCATTGGTTAGCTGTTGTGCTGTTCCAAGCGTCCTTCATTCTGGGACCTGTATTGAAGGGGCAGCTTCGACCCTGATCTCCTGGCAGACGGACAAAGTGCAAGAGTGGGAGCACGTGGTGGCACGTAGAACTTCTGCTAGGACGTGGTTTGTGTCACTTTGTTCATATTTCACTGGTTAAATCAAATCAGATGGCTAAGGCTGACATCAGTGGGGCATAGAAGTGTTATCTCATGAGAAAGGGAGAGCTAATTCACAACTAACTACAATCTACCTTATTTCTGGAGTAGGACCTAACTTTATATTTTTCCAAATGCCTAACTAATTGCATCAATACCATTTATTAATAAATCTGATTTCCACTCTGCTCTATGGTCCTACTTTTATCACATATCACATTCTTTTTATAGGTCTATCCTTCTGTTTCTAAACTTTTTTTCATAATTTTATTACAAGGCTACACACATTTTGATTACATAATTTGCTTTTGTACATTTCAGGTCAAAGTTATAAGTGTCCCCTTTACCAAAAAATGTGTGCATTGTACCCCTTACGTATTAGTTAACCCAATCCCTTTTCCCCACTCCCACCTACTTGACTCCCGTTGAGATTCACTTCCATATGTGCACATTGACTGTTGATCAACCAGTTCCCATTTAGTAGTGAGTACATGTGGTGTTTGCTTTTTGTCCCTGAACTTTCAGTTGGATTTCACTGAGTACCAGGATTGGGAGTACTTTATTGCCTTTCATCTGAAAAAAAAAAAAAAACTTGAGTATTTTCTATCTTTTTAGTTCAATTTGTGAAGACTTGCAAAAAAGAAATCTTACTGAGATATAGGTTAGAATTGTACTATATATGCAGATTAATTTGGAGGACTGATTTGCTTGCAGTATTGCTTCCTTATCCATGAACATAGTGCTTTATTTGCTCTGTTTTTATTTTCTTAACGTTTCATGGTTTTAAAAACTATATCTTTTTTTTAAACATGATTTATTATTATGGGAATAATAAAGACCTTATCTTAAAATTTACTTTTTTGAGAAATATTATCGTTTTGGATACTTTTGTAAAATGGGTTTCCCCTATCACATGTATGAAAGGTTGTAACTAATATGTGAGAAAATTTATTGCTTTGTTTCATATTTATATTCTGGTTTGCTACTTTTCTGAATTACTTTCTGTAATAGTGTTTTGGTTGATTCTCTTATATTTTTGAAGTCAAATGATTATACATAGTGTTGTAGCTTACATATTTTTTTCTTTACATTGCTCTAACCAAAAATTCCAAGAAAAAATTGAAAAATAATGGTTATTTCATGCATCGTTTTTTTTACTCTTCATTTTAGAAAGGGACTCTTGCTGATGTTTACGAAGTATTATCCTAATTTTAGCACAGTAGGAGTGTTCAAACAAGAGTGCAGTTGAAGGATCCTTTATCTTGAAGGATGACCTTGAAGGATCTTTTGATTTGATTCTTCAAGATCATCACAGGATTTTTCTTCTTGGATCTGTTATTCGAGTCACACTGATGATTTCATAATACTGAATTATCTTTGTACATATAGAAATAATGCTGGCTGGACACAGAGTGATAGTCTTTGAATATATGGTGTATTTAACTTGCTCTAATTATTAAGATGACTTTTTGAATCTATATATAAATTGTAGTTGGTCTTCAAATTCTCTTTTTAGAAGTATTTTTGTCATCTTTTAAAATAGTATCCAAGTTACACTGATTTTATAAAATTAATTAGTCTTCATCTTTTTTCAAGATTTTTGAAAAGCTTAAGGATATAGGGATGGGTCTGTTTCTTAAAAGTACTCACTTGGTTCTAGAACATGTTGGAGAAAGCTTTTCTTCCTTCACTTCTCACATGGTTATTTGTGGAATTGACTTCTTCATCACTTGAGTCAATTTTAGTTTTTTGCTATTTGAGACATTTTGCCATTAATCAAGATTGAAAAATTAATTGACATAGTATCTTAGGTACTTCGTACCATTTGAAAATATTTCAGAAGTTGTAAATTAAGAACAATTTTGAAGTTTCAATAGATAATACTTCTTAGATGTGAACAAAGGCAGAGAAAAGGTGTCAACTCCCTCTGCTACCAACAGATGGCGGTAAGCGTCACTTTATATTGTTAGATTTAAGAACAAATGGACCAAGTCTTCCAGAACCTATCTCTTGAGAAGACCTTTTACCATTCCTAATGTTTTGTAATTGCCTCGCTTCTGGTTTCTCTCTCTCTCTCTCCTTTTTCCTTCTTTCTTTTCTCCTTCGCTTCCTCCCTTCCTTTCTTCTTTTCTCTCATCTAGTGTTGGAATGTGTTAGTCTTTTAAAAAAAAATCAGAGCTTGAATGTATTTCTTGATTACTATTCATATCTTTGTTAATTCTTATTTTTAAGTTTCATGTACTTTTCCAACTTTTTATAAAAGTTAAGTCCTTTTTTTATGTTTAGTATTATTTAATAATGAAATCATTTAACTCCATAAAGTCCCAGTGATTAAGATCCTGACTATATTCCTTTGGTTTTGATATGATCTATTTTAATTGTAATTCAATTCTGAATAATCTGTCATTGCAATTATGATATGTTCTTATCACAATTATGTAGAACAGAATTTGTTTTACATCCCATGAAGACAGGTCTTCGATACCTAACTCCATGCACTTATGAAATTGTACAGGCCAGCAAAGTTGTCATAACATGAAATGCTCACTGATTAATTCGCCATTTATAAAATTGATCTTATCTTAAAGATTTCTTTGCTGTTTGAGACGAGGTCTATATTTGTCTGTCTGATTATATCTCTTTGTCCAGTAACCTCTAGCTAATTGCTGCATATTTCTTCTGACTATACAAAGCAAATGTGAGATTTGATTAAAAAGAGATCCTGTAGGATTTTGTTGATGAAGTTGATGTTGAAGAACTTCTGGAGTCACCTACATTTCTTTGACAAATAAGGATCTGGCAGAATTCAGCTGAAAGAGGAGAAAAATCTGCAAGATGATGATATGATAGCTTCAGAGAAGAAATATGTAAAGAGAAAAGCATTAAAAGGACCTTTGGGAAAGTAATAAAGTTTGATTTTCTCTCTCTCTCTTTTTTTTTTTTGGAAAAATAAGTCTTTTGATTATTCAAACATGAAAGATGTCATATCATGTAATCCCAAATTTTGTTAGAACTAGCATGTCAAAAATCAATGTTTAATTTTTGTTCTTTAATTTCATGAAGTATGCAATAAAATAGACTTCCTTTGATAATTTTTTGTTTCAGTTTTCAAGTTAAAGTTCCACTGTAGCTTTTATTCCTCATTATAAAAATTTGAACTTCCTTTTAAGGGGATTTACTTTAAGAGGATTGTCCTCAGGCACCATTATCCTCAGCTAATGCCTGTTATTTATTTGTAGTATCATTGCAAATTTTTTGCATTTATTATGTGTTCTATGCTGATAAATATTTTATAAGTTACCAGGAAAAATATACTCTTTACTTCATTTTAAAAATTAAACTTCAGAAGCATTCTATAATCTAGATGATACTTGTTCATTTTTTGATCTGTCCAGAACAATAATGGCGTGCTCAAGTTTCTCAAAATGACAGTGTTTGTGTAATTTTTTCTTTGTATTTCTAACATTTTTTTTTCATGTAAAGTCATGAAATATTGTGAGGAATTGTTATGCAAAAGGTAACATATAGGTATATTACTTTAAATTTTAGTAGTAGTTAGCATTAAATGTTTCACACAATTTTTCCCCCAAAAGTTGTGAGGATTTTAAGTATTTCCTGAATATTACATCATATCTTATCTTGAATTATATCCCTTATTCTGTAAAATATCTCTTTGTCCCATTTAGTGTTTTTATCTAGATTTCTTTTCATCTAATGTTCATGTTTGTACCATGTCTTCCACATTCTTTTGCCATTGAAATATATCACTTTTACATTTATATTTTGTAAAACACGTAGTTCTTGGCCTAACATGTTTTTGGGGCCTAATTTGAGAGTCTTTGCTTCTAGGTGGGCTTTTATCTTATTCACTTTGGTCCTTATAATAGATATTGCCTCTGGCATATTGACCAAAATTTTTTGTTTGTTATATTTTCTTGCTGTCTCATATTTCTATCTTATATTATTGACTTTGCTGTTCTATTTGTCTGTGTTTTAGAGGTTCATATGTTATGTAGATTCTAGTAACGGTATCATTGGTATTTCAAATTTGTTCTCCAATTTTTCTTTTTCTAGTTGTAGGGTCAGGAACAAAGTAGTACTTTGGACTGTTCAACCCTCTTTCTCTAGTATAATTTACTTTTCACTTCTTCACGGATTTTGGTTCCTGATTATTGTTGCGTTGTTACTTTTCCTTTCAGTTTTACAAATAGATTTAAGACAGTTTAGGCTTAAATATTTTGACCACTTTCAGTGTTTGTTCCTGTCCCATTCCTGAGATTTTAATTGTGATTGGAGTACATAATTAGGTAATTTTTTTCAAGAAGAGCACATGAAAAGTATATTTTCTGAGTTCTTGTTATATGAAAATGTTATTGTGTTGTCTTTACATATAAATGATTATTTTCTTTATATAATATGTTTATTTATTTATTTTTTTATATAATATGTTTAATGTTTTAAATTGATATAAATTGATAAATCTTTAGCTCATTATTTTCTTCTATGATATCTTCAAATTTTGCTTCTGTTCTTTTTTTTTCTTCTTCAGTCATACTTTTTATTCTATCTTTGTTCTCAATTCCCTATCTTCCATGATCATTATATTTTCTTTCTTCATCTTAATCTCTTTGTTCTTTTATTCTAATTTGGGGGGAGTATTTTTAAGTTTATTTGCCACATCATGTACTATCATTTATTGCCTACAAAATTGATTTAAATTCTTCTACATTTTAAGCTTCCTCAAAATCTTTTGTGTTGTTCTTCTCCTCTTTCTGTTCCCTGTTCATCTCAACCTTTTCTTATGATTTTCTGATCATTATTATTATTATTATTATTTTCTGAGACAGAGCCTCAAGTTGTCAACCTGGATAGAGTGCTGTGGCATCACAGCTCACAGCAACCTCCAATTCCTGGGCTCAAGCAAGTCTCCTGCCTCCGCCTCCCAAGTAGCTGGGACTACAGGTGCCCACCACAATGCCTGGCCATTTTTTTTTTTGGTTGCAGCCGTCATTGTTGTTTGGCAGGCCCGGGCTGGATTCGAACCCGCCAGCTCAGGTGTAGATGGCTGGCGCCTTAGCCCATTGAGCCACAGGCACTGAGCCCTGATCATTATTTTTAAAAGTCTATTACTTTTTGTCCTTTCTGGAGAACCCCAACCAAGTTTTAAAATTCTTCTTCTTGATGTTGGAGTAGCTTATTTTCAGCAG
>CAUYRH010042552.1:0-10610 GCA_963574655.1 Perodicticus potto | reverse complement strand
AACAAAAGTAAAGAGGCAGAGAACAGATAAATGGTTGCTGGCGTCAGGGTCGGGTGAGGGAGAGAGGACGGGAATGTAAAGACACAGAATGAGGGAGCTCCCTGTGGTGACAGAACAATCCTATATCCTAATTTTGGTGCTAGTTACCCACCTGCCCCGGGGATCGAACTGCAGAGCTGTGAGCACACATGAGCAAGCTCGTAAAAACTGGTAGCTCACACCTGTAATAGTCCCTGCAGTCTGGGAGGCTGAGGTAGGTGGACTGCCTGAGCTCAGGAGGTTGAGACCCTAACCCTGACCCTACCCCTAACCCTGACCCTGACCCTAACCCTAACCCTGACCCTGAGCAAGAGTGAGACCCTGTCTCTAAAAAAAAAAGAAAAAAAGAAACTGATGTCTGTCCCATAAGGCAGGTAGACATCCCTAATTTTGGCCTATTTAGGAACTTTTAAGCTTTACCTGTAACCTCTGGCAGTTTGCAAATAGAGCCAAGGAAAATAACTATAGAAGCATTAACCGGGTTATATGAACTGCAGAACCACATCTGTCTTCGACCTGATTGTGGCCTGCCAACATCAGATACACCTTAAAGACATGACAAATATTGAACAGCTCAGTAAACGAGATTTCATGGAAATTTCCAGTCTCCACTCTGACTTTAAAATATATCTTGATGTTACTATATCATCACATTGAAATTTCAGTGGTAATTTTTGGAGAATGTAAGAAATAAAACATGAAATTCCAGCAGGTCTGTCACAATTATCTGAAATTATTCATTAGAATTAAACCTTTGAGGAAAATAAGAGAGCCACTGGGGGGGGGGGTGTTTATTTAGCATCACATCTATAGAGGAACTGCATTTATTTTCTTTTCTTTTTTTTTGAGACAGAGTCTCATTATGTCACCCTCGGTAGAATGCCGTGGCATCACAGCTCATGGCAACCTCAAACTCTTAGGATTAAGTGATTGTCTTGCCTCCCCAACCCAAGTAGCTGAGACTACAGGCGCTCACCAAAATGCCCAGCTATTTTTTGGTTGCAGTTGTCATTGGTGTTTAGCAGGCCCGGGCTGGGCTCGAACCCGCCACCTTTGGTATATGTGGCCGGCACCCTACTCACTAAGCAATGGGAGCCAAGACATGCATTTATTTTTTTTAAAAAAGCAAAAATCCCCAGCATCTTCACCAAAAACAATAACAACAACAACAACGAACCCCCCCCCAAAAAAATTTTTTCTTAAAAAAGCAAAAACAGGAATTACGACATCAATCTAAGGGCCCCAGGTATCCGACTATCATAAGAGACTGGGGTAGGGAAGGCTGTAGTTGTGACTATAATTTATATTGTGCAAACTGGTCAATTCTTTTATCTTTATCAGTGGCTGCAGGAAGCGTCCAAGCTCAATTTCTTCCCCTCCTCTGACTCTTCCATGCTTTGCTGTCTGACTCATGTCCTACAGTAACTCCTGACTGACTTGAGAGCCTTCTAGGACATTGATTCCCAGGACTCAGTTTCTCTATCAGATTGTTGCAAATAAATCTCAATTTACATCTCTGCTCATCAGAGTAGTGAGGATGATTTCCTGTGCCTCTGCTTTTTACTGCTATGTTTAAAGGCCGCAGCCAAGGACCTGGTGTCCCTTCAGGAGACCCTGCGAAGGGATGTGATTTCCCTTGTCCCAGCCCCAGGCCTGGGCAACAACTGAGGCTGTAAATCACAGTTATAATTGTCTGGCTACATCCAGTTGATGGGCTTAGTGAGATAGGAAGAAGTTTGCTGGGGAAAAAGAATGACAGTCTAACAAGATTTCTCGCTTTAAACTAGAATTTATCCTTCACAACACATTTAATTGTTCTGGAAAGTTATCAGAAGCAAAAAAATTGCCATTTCAAAGATGCCAAATACTACTTCAACCCTTGGAATTGCTTCCTCAAGTCAACACAAGCATAGAAAACATTCTTAAAATATTAGAAAATACACAACAGCCAAACGGTGTTTATCTGTCTCATTTCTGATGGTTCTGCAGCATTGGAGATTTAAAATATTCTGACAAGATGCAAGCCCAGCACCACCTCTGCACCCTGCAAGACCATTCCACACTGTGTTCCCACCATCCCCAGACAAGGTTTTGGTTCACTCCCTGCAAACCCATGGCAGCCCAGCAGCCCTACCTAACTGCATGGGCAGGGCTCATGTCCAGAAAGAAATTCAAAGGCTACTTGAGGCAGGTCATACACGGGTCTCAGCTCATCCCAGGGACAGGGGATGCGGAAAGAACCATTGTGAGCAAGGTGGGAGATTGCTTATTCTGAACACACACATCTGTATTGTTAATTTTCTCATCTCATTGTGGATTAGGACAGAATAGAAAACAAAAATCATCAGGGCTCCTCTGAGCTCCCTACAGCTTTGTAGGAGCTTTATTCTCACTCACAAAGTTAGAACAAAGTCTCCCTCATGCTTGCCTGTCCTTTGTACTTTCTCACCTTCTCTTTCCTTCTTCTCCTTCATCCTAACTCATTCTCTCTCTCTTTTTTTGGTTTTTGTTTTTGTTTTTGTGGAGACAGGGTCTCACTATGTTGCCCTCGGCAGAGTGCCGTGGCGCCACAGCTCACAGCAACCTCAAACTCCTGATTCCAAGTGATTTTCCTGCCTCAGTCTCCCAAGTAGCTGGGACCACAGGCACCCGCCACAACACCTGGCCAACTTTTGTTGCGGTTGGCGTCCTTGTTTTTTTTTTTAGCTGGCCTGGGTTCCAACCCTGGTGCGTGTGGCTGATGTGGTAATCACCATGCCATGGGCACTGAGCCTCTCTCTTTTCTTTACCGCTTCTTTCCTTCACTCCTTCCTTTGTTCTTCACTCCTGTTTTCCTTTTCCCCTCCCTCCCTTCCTTCTATCCCTTCCTCCCTTTTCTTCCTCCTTTCCTTCCTCTCTCGCCTCCTTCCTCTTCAGGTGTCTCAGCTTCACGGTAACCCTTCCTCTTGCTCTTTTGCTTCATGCTTCATGGACCTTAACTTAAATGGAAGTTCAAAAGCAAGTGTTTACAGGCTCGGTGCTCGTAGCACAGCAGTTATGGCGTCAGCCACATACTCCAAGGCTGACAGGTTTGAACCCTAGCCTAGGCCAGCTAAACAACAATGACATCTGCAACAAAAAAATAGCCAGGCATTGTAACGGTCCCAGCTACTTGGGAGGCTGAGGCAAGACAATTGCTTAAGCCCAAGAGTTTGAGGTTGCTGTGAGCTGAGATGCCATGGCACTCTACCAAGGGCAACATAGTGAGACTCTGTCTCAAAAAAATAAAAAATAAAAAAGCAGGTGTTTATGTGAATCTTTTAGTCAGGATTTCCTTGCCCCATAGAGTGCACATCTATGCTGTGAAGCTGAGGGGATATCAAAGGGGCACAGTCCTCTGCACCCTTTTAAGGTCAATCAGTCTCATTTGTGCGCCTGGAGGTACAAGGCTCTGAGAAGAAACATTTCTAGTACTTGGGCTAGATGTGAGTTTTGGAGGATTTCTCCCCCAAATCACAGAAGCGGTATAGGTGAAAAGCCTATAAGTAAACCTTTAAATAGTTCCATTTTGTGAAGACAAGTATAAAGTCTTTTGTGAGTTAGAAAGGAAAAAATCCTGGATAGAACGCCATATGTGGCTTAGAACCTAATCATGTAAAAGTAATTTAGGGTGGAGCTTCGTGGAGACAGGTCTGCAAACAGATTCCTGTATATCTCGGGATTTTCCAGGCTACTCCCTTAAGAATTAACTGCCTTCAAATGGTCTGTTAAAGAATTAAGCATTTAAACGGCTTATTTCCTCAAATCTTGTTTTGTGATTACTTGGCATAAGAATAACTTTAGTAAAGTAGTTATCAGTTAAGCCAGTTAAACCTTAGCCCATAAGGATAGCTTTACATAATGTTAGTAAAATGGTTATTAGTTTGTCCAATTTATCCATAGGCCTGTAAGTACCAGGCAGTAAAAGGCCTGGGGCCAGGTTTAAGTCATATGTTTATTGATTAAGTTATGTGCCTATATAAGCCTTGGTGGAAGAAATAAAGCTGTTGAATGCCTAAGCGAGCTTCAGGCATTCCCTTTCAAATAATCATTCCATCTGCAGTGCTACCTCTGCATCATCGATCAAGGGGACTGGGTGGCAGCAACAGGATAAAGTGATCACACCACATGTGAACCCTCCCTGCAGCCCTCATTGGGGCAGGGGGCAACTGTGGCAGCAAGTAGCTCTCTGTCTTGAAAGGTGGTCTTCTACCTTTGTGCTCTGGACACCTGCTCCCTATACTGGAAATAAGTTTATTTGCTAGTGATTTTGACTAAAACATTTAAATACAGAAGCAAATAGATTAAACAGCAACTGTATCGGGTTTGTTGTCACCAACTGGCTCTTCCCAACTACTCTGCAGGTGCCACTGTGACCCCAACAAACATCTATGCAAACAGAGGCACGGAGAGGTGGAACTCAGGCCAGTGACACACACCTGCTTTGTGGCAGGGTCAGACTTAAAACCCAGACAGGCCAGCTCCAGAGGTCCCATCTAGAGCCACTGCCTACAATGTGTCTACAGGTATATGTGGGTTTGCTGGACATAGTTTGAAGGGTTTGTGTACAGGAATGGACAACATGCTTGTGAAGGACAGTTACTGATTCTTCCATTAAAAGGAAACACTGAGAACAGGACAGTCTCCTGGCAAGCCTACAGACATTTTGTGACTTGGGGGCAATCCCCCAAGTAACTCAGTATTTCAGAATGAGATAAGATCGGTCATTCACTAGTAAGCATGTGTTAAACATTGATGCTTAGTAGTTCTTCATGAGGGTTTTGGGGAAAGAACACATTGATGCTTAGCAGTTCTTCATGAGGGTTTTGGGGAAAGAACACGTGGGGATAGAGCAGGTGGCAATCCTTTATGCATGCAGCCCTCATATGTAATTATTTTAACTCTCCACACCTGTTGCATATGTCATTACCTTAACTCTCTACACTTGTTGTGTATAACCTTAACAGCCACTGCAGAGGGGGCTCTGGGCTACTCTGCACTTAAGGTTAGCCCTCCTCCCACAAGCTTGTACTTCTAATCCGTGTCATGCCTAGTTCCTTCTGGCAGCAACTGAGACCAGGACCTTAGGGGTCACGACAGGTTTGATCAAACACAAATGGAATAAATAACACTATACATGCTATTCTAACATTTAAAAATCACTTGTCAGCTGGGTATGGTAGCTCATGCCTATAATCCCAACACTCTGAGAGGACAAGGCAGGTAGATTACCAGAGCTTGAGAGTTTCAGACCAGCCTGAGCAAGAATGAGACCCCGTCTCTACTAAAAATAGAAAAACTAAGCCAGGTATGGTGGCTGTAATCCTGGCACTTGGGAGGCCGAGGCAGGTGGATTGCCTGAGCTCATGGGTTGAAAACCAGCCTGAGCCAGAGCAAGACCTTGTCTCTAAAAATAGCCGGGCTTTGTGGTGGGTGCCTGTAGTCCCAGCTACTTGGGAGGTTGAGGCAAGAGAATCACGTGAGCCCAAGATTTTGAGGTTGTTGTGAGCTATGATGCCATGGCACTCTACCAGGGTGACAAAGTGTTTTGTCTCAAAAAATAAAACAAAACAGAAACAAAAACCAATTTCCTTTCCGTCACCTACTTGAGGAAATAACTGCTGGGTAGAGTGCTATGGTGTCATCATAGCTGGGTAGAGGGCTGTGGTGTCATCATAGCTCTCAGCAATCTCAAACTCCTGGGCTCAAGAGATCCTCCTGCCTCAGCCTCTCAAGTAGCTGTGACTATAGAAGCCCACCAGAATACTCAGCTAGTTTTTCTATTTTTAGCAGAGATGGGGTCTCATTCTTGCTGAGGCTGGTCTCCAACTCCTGAACTCAAGGGATCCTCCCACCTCGGCCTCCCAGAATGCTGGAATTATAAGTGTGAGCCACTCACCTAGCCATAACTGCATCTTAGTTCTTAGCTTTTCTCAGAAAAAGAAGTCATTTTTAATTTTAGACAGAAAACATCCCAGGCAAGTACATCCATGGCGGAATCTTGCAAAGTGCCTTCCTAAGAATCCAATTATCCAGGCTCTCTGACTCAAAGCCTTTAACTCTCAGGGGCTTGGGTTTACCCTGCAGGGGAAGCAGCCAAAAAAATCAGAGGCTGGAAGGAGTGAACAGTTTCCCAAGAGATGGCAGACACGTGTTGCGTCTGAATCCCCAGAATCCCAAGGGCTGTCCTCTAATTTTCTGAGAACTAATTGCTCCAAGACCCAAAGGGACCTCCACATAATCAATTTCTGCAGAGACTTCATTCCCGGTTAAGAATCACCTTTTCTTTGGATTTTTTTTCTTCCCTGATGAGCTTAACTCATTTGATTCCCTCTAATTCTTTAATGAAGGCCTGTTTTTCACATGGATTCTCACATTTTTAAACACACCATCTGCTGCTTTTCCATAAGCATTGACAAGATCGTCCAGCTTGCTCAATGAGAGCTGTGCCTACATAATGTCAAAAATAAAACAAATGAAAACAAAAAACCATCACAGGGTCAGTTAATTGATTTGTTCATCAATGGGACAATTAGTTAACCTGATTGCTTTACTGAACCAGCTGGGCTAGTGATTTGGTCAATGTGATTAGTTGAGTCACTTAAGACTGTCAAGCCATGTAAACAGCCAAATCCCAGAAATGCGTCTGAATGATTTCTGTGCTCACTTCCTTGAAACGTAAGTAGAGACAAGCCTCTTCTGAGTTTTTCTGGGGAGAATTCTGCCAAATCTTGATGAATGTCAAATGGCTAAGAATTGTGCCAAAGGGCAATGCAAAGACACACATCATCTAGAATCAAGAATCACATAGAAGTACTGACACTGCAGCAAAGAATTCTGGGAATATAAGCATCTGGTCTCCTGAGAAATTTTTGTCTTGGAAATTCTGCCATTGCAGACTCACACCTATGAATTTCAAATGGATTCGATTTTTATTTTTTTTTTAATGGCAAAGGGTAACAAGTTGATATTTCAATGTAGTCTCAGAGGGCCTTCTTGGTGATAAGCAGCATGATCTCTGATGAAAAATTAATTATAAATTGACATTCTAGACAGGTGCAGGACTCAGATTGGGGTTCTGTATTATCTAATAAGCAGGGATTTTTTTTTTAATTCTGAAAGATTTTATTCCAAGGGAACACTGATCAACAGCATGTAACACATGACCATTCATGACTCTCCAGCCATCCTAAGCCCCAGCCCATGTGCCTCTGTGATGGACAGTGACTCTGGTGATCAGGGGCTGCCATGAAATGCCTTCATCTCTCCCCCTTGTTCCAGCCTCACTAGTTCCTGACCCCATGGCAAAGATGCACTCAAACATGTACATGAACACTAGCCTTATTCAGAAATTATTTTAAGAAATTGGCATGGGGCCTGGCACAGTGGCTCATGTGTCTCTAAAAAAAAAAAAAAAGAAAGAAAGAAGTGAGCTTTTACTTTTATAAGATGCCAACTTTTTCTTCTTTTTTTTTTTTTTAGAGACAGTCTCACTCTGTTACCCTTAGTAGAGTGCTGTGGTGTCATAGCTCACAGCAACCTCAAATTCCTGGGCTCAAGAGATCCTCCTGCCTCAGCCTCCCAAGTAGCTGGGACCACAGGTGCCCACCACCAGGCACGGCTAGTTTTTCTATTTATAGTTGAGATGGGGTCTTCCTCTTGCTCAGGCTGGTCTCCAACTTCAACTCGAGGGATTATCCCCCCTTGGCATCCCAGAATACTGGGGTTATAGGCATGAGCCACTGGGCTCACCCACTCATTTTCTTGTTTACAGCCTTCTGTTAATTCCTCCTCTTTGGGGTGGGTTTTCAAATACAACTATAAGGGTGGCTGAGGCACGCAGATCTATTGACTTTGCAGATACATGAGCCATTAAATATACTGCTAAGGACAGAAACACTGCCATCTACACCTCAGTTTCCCTGCAGAAGTAGCAGCAGACTGTGTCAGTGGTTAGGGAGGACAGACAGGGCCACATGTTCAGCTTCTCTCAGCTTCTCTGCACAATGGTGCCAGCAAAGAGCAAAGTATGGTTTTCCTTTGGGCAGAATAATTAAAACTGAACCTCCCAAATTTCATCTCTATGCATGCCTCTCAAACTGATCGCACAGTGCTTTTTCAGAACAGAGCAGCTCTGCGCCATTTATTTATAGTCGCTTTTCATTGTCACAGTGGGGCATTCATGCCCATCACCTTCAGGCTCTGGGGGACCGTTCACATTCATTAGGGGAAGGAACAGTCCTTCCAATAAGCAATTTGATTGCTTCAGGATTGGGCCTGTAATTACTGGAGTGCTGGGACGTGCTCCTGTTAATGAGATAAAAAAAACCAGGCTCTGTCCAAATCAGAAGGGGCTCTGCCTCTCCTTCCAGAGGCTACAATTAGAAGGGTGGCAGGGCAGGCCCCAGGCTGGAGGTGCTTCCTCCAGGCCTGTCCTACAAGGACCTGAACACCCAGGGAGAGCCATTAGTATGTCCAGGCTGGTCACAGGGTAGACTTCACAGGGAACCCCCTGCTCACCTGGGTCTTTGGGTTGTGTCTTATATCTACAGTCAAAATAGTATAGAGATAAACATTCAGAATTTTACTTTTTATATCCAGAGGCTGTCAGATTCTAACTTGGTGGACAAATTCAGGAGGATTTAATGTTTTAAATTCAAGAGCAACAGATTCTTGTCCTATTAGCAATGGGCAATACAATCTTTTGGCTTTAATTTTATCAATTCTCTCGATCTTTGGTCCATTCCATCATTTACTCCATAAACATTTATTTGCTGTTCTGTTCCAGACAAAGTACTGACTCTGGGGCAAAGGAATCCTTGTCCTCAGGGAACTCACCTCCTATCTGCAGGGAGAGGCAGGTCAGTAGGTTCTGCTGTTCAGGCTGTTAATCCTTTGCTTTCCCAAATTCTTACATTTTTTGTTCATATTTAAAGTCTTTTATCATTTGGAGTTGGGGCAGATATTTTTGTCCAGGCTTACCCAGTTACCAACTATAAACAAGAAGGGAATATAAGGAAGCTTATTCTCCCCAACCTTTTGGTAACTGTTAAAAATAGGAAACATGGGCCAGGTGTGGTGGCTTACGCCTGTAATCCTAGCACTCTGGGAGGCTGAGGCAGGTGGATTGCCCTGAGCTCACAGGTTTGAGACCAGCCTGAGCAAGAGTGAGACCCCCATCTCTAAAAATAGCTGGGCATTGTGGCAGGCGCCTGTAGTCCTAGCTATGCAGGAGGCTGAGGTAAGAGATTCACTTGTGCAGAAGAGTTGGAGTTTGCTGTGAGCTATGACACTACAGCATTCTATTGAGAGTGACAAAGTGAAACTCTGTCTTTTAAAAAAAAAGGAAAAAAAGGAAACATCACCCTTGTCAGCAAATAAAACACAGTTTGGTGGCATTGTGCACAGACTGAAGACTAAGAAAGCAGTTCTGTTTGGTTACACTTGATGGAGGCAGTTTTAGTGAAGGACGGAACAAACGATTTACAAGGACTCTTCAGCCATGGATATTTGAGGGAAGCTTTCCATTTTAGCAGAGAACTGCTGGGGTTTAAGGATCAAAAATCATCTTTTTTTTTTTTTTGAGACAGAGTCTCACTTTGTCACCCTGAGTAGAGTGCCGTGGTGTCATCATAGCTCACAGCAACCTCAAACTTCTGGGCTCAAGAGATCCTTCTGCCTCAGCCTCCCAAGTAGCTGGGACCACATGGGCCCACAATACACCAGGCTATTTTTTCTATTTTTAGCAGAGATGGGGTCTTGTTATTCTTCAGGCTGGTCTTGAACTCCTGAGCTCAAAGGATCTCCCTCCTCTGCCTCTCAGGATTACAGCCACTGCACCTGGCCTGAAATTGCTTTTCATAGAGCAGATTCTACCATCAGTACCTCAGGGAAACCCTCTTCTAACAGGAAAAAAAAAGGCAATTTTGGAATAGAGAGAGGAGCTTTCCTTGTTCTGCAGGATTAATGTGGCTGCCTGTCGTATGTAAGGATGATACCATCAGTGTCATTCTAGAGCAGTGTCTTTCAGCCTTTTTTATCTCATGGGATACTTTAACCTATAGTTAAACTTCCACAGCACACTTAAATGATGTTGATGGAAAAAAAGAAAAGAGTAAAACATATATACTAACTATGCTTTGAATTTCTTTCAAAAATAATTTAATTCACCATCTTTAAAATTTTTCACGGCACAGCTAAGATCCTCTCACAGCACACAGGCTGAAAATCACTGATCTAGAAGAAGAGGCCCTTAAACTGCCTTCATTTCAGTGACAACGTGCTCATGCTTATCTACACATCCCTCCCCGGCCCTCATGACTTTCCCTGGGGAAACCATGGGCCAGATCTAAACTCTAAGATGTAGACTGGACACCATGCTTGCAAAGAACAGTTACTGATTCTTATCACATTAAAAGGAAACGCTGAGAACAGGACAGTCTCCTGGCAAGCCTAGAGACGTTTCCTGACTTGGGGGCAATCCCCCAAGTAACTCAGTGTTCCGGAATGAGGTAAGGTTGGTCACTCACTAGTAAGCATGTGTTAAACATGGA
>CAUYRH010042549.1:0-17819 GCA_963574655.1 Perodicticus potto | reverse complement strand
AAAAAAAAAAAACAGAAAAAAGAAAGTGCCCTCAGTGAGTACGGCGCCAGCTCCATATATTGAGGGTGGCAGGTCCAAACCCGGGCCCGGCCAAACTGCAACAAAAAAAACAGCTAGGCGTTGTGGCAGGCACCTGTAGTCCCAGCTACTCGGTAGGCTGAGGCAAGAGAATCACCTAAGCCCAAGAACTGGAGGTTGCTGTGAGCTGTGATGCCACAGCACTCTACTGAGGGCAACAAAGTGAAACTCTGTCTCTGAAAAATAAATAAATACAGGCAGCGCCTGTGGCTCAAAGGAGTAAGGCACCGGCCCCATATGCCGGAGGTGAGGGGTTCAAACTCATCCCTGGCCAAAAAAACCCAAATAAATAAATAAAAATAAATGCCAGTTTTGCTAGCCTCTAAGAACTTCAGTTTTCTATATTTAAAATAGTAACATAGTTTGGACTTTTAGGCAGTAATAAAAGAATCCTATCTTTTTTGCCTTAAGCCATTTGTTTTATTTCCTCATGTTTAAAGGTGTGATAAGACTTTCCTGGTTGGAGTGCTGCCAGAATATTTATAAAACAACTGTAAAGTCATAATGAAACTGGTAAATGAATGCAAGTATTTTGATGTGGAATGTAAATTTGCCTAAACTGTCTACACAAGTATGTCCTTTGTTTGCTAGCTTTGTTTTATTTTAGATTTCATTTCACTTTACTTCCTCAAACACTGCTGATTTCTAAAGTGGAGAATATAGGAGAGGCAGTCTCTGAGAAACACGGGAAGAATTTTACTCAGCAAACACATGCTGTGTATCAGGCACCTGATTCAACACATAGCTCCTCATGGAGTTTTGAGGAATGGCTCTTGGGAGATGTCCACATCAGCAGTTATGTCTAAGTTCAAACATACACATGGCCACAGCCCGTGCTAGCAAGATCACCGAGAGGCCAGAGATCCTGGACCTCTCACATCTTGACCCCATGAACTTTTCAAGGCTACTGCTTTTTGTTTATTTATTTTTATTTTTATTTTTTTTGAGACAGAGCCTCAAGCTGTCACCCTGGATAGAGTGCCATGGCATCACAGCTCATAGCAACCTCCAATTCCTGGGCTCAAGCGAGTCTCTTGCCTCCACCTCCCAAGTAGCTGGGACCACAGGCGCCCGCCACAACGCCCGGCTATTTTTTGGTTGCAGCCGTCATTGTTGTTTGGTGGGCCCGGGCTGGATTCGAACCTGCCAGCTCAGGCGTATGTGGCTGGCGCCTTAGCCTGTTGAGCTACAGGCGCCGAGCCTATTTTTATTTTTATTTTTTTAACTTTTGGTATCATAACCATAGCCTCTGCAATTTATGAACTCCAAACTTCTACTAATGTTGCTTTGCATAAAATTATTTATGGCAGAAAGGCTGAGCTTCAAATTTCCTGTCGCATTGCCGCTGTCTCTAAGGCTGACTTTTTGAGTACATTTTGCTCTGAGGGTGACATCTGGCCTGCTACTACAGCCATTGCTGATTAGACCAGGGTGGGCATCTGATCTGGACCAGTTTGGACATTTTCTGTTATAGCTGATAGAAAACCCTCTCAAGCTGGTCTGAACAAATGCGGACTTCATTGACCCACATAATGGTAAAGCTGCCCTAGCTGATTTCACCATAGAGACTCAACCTTTCTCCTGTTGGCTCCTTACCCATCTATGTTGGCTGTATCCACAGGCAGGTTGTCCCTGGTGTGACAAAGATGGTTGCTATATTCTGGCTTTTGTCACTACAGTGCCAAGTCTAGGGATCAAGGAAGTGCGCCTTTCTCAAGAGTTTCAGCATCTAATTGCCTTGGACTAAGTAGTGGGTCCATTTCTGAATCACTATGGACAGTGATTCCATATATGGATGTTGGTTCCCTATAAGAACATTCACACCGTCCAGACTGAGGGTGAAGGAGGCAGGATCTTATCACGGAAAATCAGGACACTATTACCACAAGAAGTCAGAGAGAGGCTGGTTTACAGGTCCTTCCACATGACCCAAAGCCAGGCAAGAGGTAGGCCCACTGTGACCATTGAGGAGGTCTGGTGGGGAAAAGCTTCTTAAAAGGGATGAGTAGCTGAATGGAAACAGAGCCTCTCTCTAGAGGAAATGGAACTTGGACCCCAGAAGTGAGCCTTTCGCAGGGGTGGAAAAGCAGGACACCGAGATCAAAGGATGGGGGAAGACAGAGTGCCTGAGTCCTATGAAAGAGCAGCAAAGAGGCCTTGGCAAGCTTCTGCTGCTGAGCACAGCTGGTCTAGAGCTGCTCTGGCCCTGGGAGCTGCTGGTCCTCACTTCTCAGGCGCTTGCTTGGCTCAGCTTTCCCAATTCCTTATCAAGGTGATCTGTATGTATTTCTCATAACAAAGAACCATTGCACCAGGCAACTGGGATGGGGGACCCAAAGGCACTAACCAACACTTTTATGCAGGTGAAACTGCCCTTTACAAATAAATACTGGGGTGCAAGGCAAGAACTGTGGTAAGGGCCTAAAACTCTGTGAAGGTACTGACCAGCTAAAAATAATAATGATCAGCCACTGTCCCCTGGTTTGCTTGAAGATAATCCGCCACTGTCCCCATCTGCTTCTCTATAATTGCTACTCTGTAATTACACAGCTGGTAGTCTTAAAGATTTTTTTTTTTTTTTGAGACAGAGTGTCACTCTGTCACCCTGGGTACAGTGCCATGGCATCATAGCTCACAGCAACCTCAAACTCGTGAGCTTAAGAGATCCTCTTGCCTCAGCCTCCCAAGTAGCTGGGACTACCGGCACCCACTACAACACTTGGTGAGTTTTTCTATTTTTAGTAGAGACGGAGGTCTCACTCTTGCTTAGGTTGATCTCAAACTCCTGAGCTCAGGCGAACAACCCCCCTCAGCCTTCCAGAGTGCTACGATTACAGGCATGAGCCACCATCCCCAACCTAGCTTGATACTATTGTCATAAGATGGTCAATGTATTTTTGTTAACTGTCAGTGTCCAAGATCTTGTGCTAGGCTGGTGGGTTTAAGACTTGTGATTTTCAGTCTCATTCTCTGCTCCAATTATACCTGCCTTGTATAGGCACAAATCCAGAGGGTTGGTCAGAGCTCAGCTTTTCCAAACAATGAAACATTTATAAGAAATTCTACTGAATTCAAAGTGATGACAGATGCTTTTGTCTGCAGCCTGCACCAAAACTTGTTTATCTAGATTTTGGAAGCACAAGTTAAGGCATTAAAATGTGTTATATAATAAATACATTTGAGATTATAGGTATTTCTTTTGTATTATAATTTTTTAATTAGTTAAGAATATTCCAAAGAGGAGGTTTTAGTGCTTAAGAAACCTCAGAAGCACATTATTAGCAAACTAAAGTATAATTTCAAAACCAATGATTGGCCAAATTAAGTCTTAATTCTTTTTTTTTTCTTGAGACAGTCTCAAGCTGTCATCCTGGGTAGAATGCCGTGGCATCATAGCTCACAGCAACCTCCAACTCTTGGGCTCAAGCAATCCTTTTGCCTCAGTTTTTCTATTTTTAGTAGAGATGGGGTCTTGCTTTTGCTCAGGCTGGTCTTGAACTCGTGAGCTCAAGCAATCCTCTCACCTCGGCCTCCCAGAGTGCTAAGATTACAGACGTAAGCCGCCGGGCCCTACGTCTTAATTCTTGATTTGCTACCCATTTCCTGATCTGCTCTCTGTCTACTCCTTGGGGATTCTTGACTCCCAGCTTTATTTCATACAATATAGCATATTACTTTTCACATGTGCTGGAACAAGCTTTGCATTCATACATCTTAGCTTTTCTAGCCATGTTCCTCTGCCTAGACTACCATCCTCACCTCTTCTGTCCACAGTTTCAGCTCAGATCTTGTCCTTGTGAAGTCTTCCCTGACCACCACCTTGGCTACCTACTCAGGATTCCCTCTAATGCTCTCATGAGACCTGGCTCTCACCTCCACTGTTCAAATCACTTGCTGTCTTGTTATTTGTCTGTCTTCCCACTAGACTGTAAGCTTCTTGAGGGAAGGCGCTTCCTCCTCTTTGTATCTGTTAACTTTTCTTGCCAATCTGGATAGTCTCAATTTTTTGCCAGTGGAAAATTTTGTATTTCCCTTTTCTTTCTTTTTTTTTTTTTTTCCTTTTTCTCTTAAGATGGAGTCTCTGTTGCCTAGGTTACAGTGTAGCAGGATCATTGTAGCTCACTGAAAACTCAAATTTCTGAAGTGAAGCCATCCTTCCGCTGAAACCTCCTAAGTAGCTGTGACTACAGGTGTACACCAACATGCAAATTTTTCTTTTCTTTTTTTTTTTTTTTTTTGTAGAGACAGGGTCTCACTTTATCACCCTTGGTAGAGTGCCATGGTGTTACACAGCTCACAGCAACCTCCAACTCCTGGCTTAGGCGATTCTCTTGCCTCAGCCTCCCGAGTAGCTGGGACTACAGGCACCCGCCACAACGCCTGGCTATTTTTCTGTTTTGCAGTTCAGCCGAGGCCGGGTTTGAACCCGCCACTTTCGGTATAAGGGGCCGGTGCCCTACTCAATGAGCCACAGGCACCGCCCCCAATTTTTTAATTTATTTGTAGAGATGAGGTCTTGCTATTGCCCAGGCTGCTCTCAAATCTCTCTTTTTTTTTTTTTTGAGACAGAGCTTCAAGCTGTCGCCCTGGGTAGAGTACCCTAGCATCAGAGCTCACAGCAACCTCCAACTCTTGGGCTCAAGCGATTCTCCTGCCTCTACCTCCCAAGTAGCCAGGACTACAGGTACCTGCCACAACGCCCAGATACTTTTTGGTTGCAGCCATCATTGTTGTTTGGCAGGCCTAGGCTGGATTCGAACCTGCCAGCTCAGGTGTATGTGGCTGGTGCCTTAGCCGCCTGAGCCACAGGTGCCAAGCCTGGTCTCAATCTCTTGATCTCAAGTGATTCTCCTGCCTCAGCTTACCAAAGTGCTGAGATTTACAGATGTGAGTCATCACATACAACCTGTATCTTGTGGTTTTTAAATTATATTTTCTTGATCACTAGTGAGGTTAAGCGTCTTTTGATATAATTAGTAGCTGTATATACTTCTTCAAATAACTTGCTTATTTACCCCTGAGGCTATTTACCCTATTAATTTATATGATTAATAATCATGCCTTCTTGGCTCAGTGCCGGTAGCACAGTGGTTACGGTGCCAGCCACATACACCAAGGCTGGCAGGTTCGAACTCAGCCTGGGCCATCTAGAACCATGGCAACTGCAATAAAAAAATAGCTGAGCGGACTCGGCGACATGGCTCAAGCAGATAATGCGCTAGCCACCTACACCTGAGCTGGTGGGTTCAAATCCAGCCCGGCCGCCAACAACGAAGGCTGCAACCAAAAAATGGCCGGGCATTGTGGCGGGCGCCTGTAGTCCCAGCTACTTGGGAGGCAGAGGCAGGAGACTTGCTTGACTCCAGGTATTGGAGGTTGCTGTGAGCTGTGATGCTACAGCACTCTATCCAGGTTGAAAGCTTGAGGCTCTGTCTCAAAAAAAAAAAAAAAAAATAGCTGGGCATTGTGGCAGGCGCCTATAGTCTCAGCTAGTAGGGAGGCTGAGGCAAGAGAATCGCCTAAGCCCAAGAGTTGGCGGTCGCTGTGAGCTTTGATGCCACAGCACTCTACCAAGGGCGACATAGTAAAACTCTGTCTCAAAAAATAAATAAAAATAAAATAAAATCATGCCTGCTATATATGTGGCCAACGTTTTCTCCCAATCTTTCTTTCTTTTCTTTCTTTTTTTTTAGAACACGCCACCTTCAGTATATGGGGCTGGCGCCCTACTGGATGAGCCACAGGTGCCGCCCTTTTTTTTTTTTTTTTTTTTTTTTGTAGAGACAGAGTCTCACTTTATCACCCTCGGTAGAGTGCGGTGGCGTCACATAGCTCACAGCAACCTCCAACTCCTGGGCTTAGGTGATTCTCTTGCCTCAGCCTCCCGAGTAGCTGGGACTACAGGCAAAATAATATTCTTTTATGGTACTTTCAAAGAGTTATGTTTTTGTGTGTAACACAGCTCTTGAATTGATACAAAAAGTTTTAAATAGGTCAACCATAGTGGCTCATGCCTGTAATCCTAGCAGTCTCCCCTAGTATTCTGGGAGGCTGAGGTGGGTGGATTGCTTGAGCTCAGGAGTTGGAGACCAATCTGAGCAAAGCATGACCCTATCACTACTAAAAACAGAAAAAGTAGTTGGGCCCCATCTCTACTAAAAATAGAAAAACTAGCTGGGTGTTGTGGCTCGCACCTATAGACCCAGCTATTCAGGAGACTGAGGTAAGAGGATCTCTTGAGCCTAGGACTTTGAGGTTGCTGTGAGGTATGATGCTACAGCACTGTACCCAGGTTGACAAAGTGAGATTCTGTCTCAAAAAAAATAAAAATAAAAATATGGGCAGCACTTCTGGCTCAAGGAGTAGTGCGCCGGCCCCATATACTGGCCCCAGCCAAGCTGCAACAACAACAACAGCAGCAACAAAATAGCCGGGCCTTGTGGCGGGCACCTGTAGTCCCAGCTACTTGGGAGGCTGAGGCAAGAGAATCGCCCAAGAGCTAGAGGTTGCTGTGAGCTGTGATTCAACAGCACTCTACCAAGGGCGATAAAGTAAGACTCTGTCTCTTTAAATAAAAAAAAAGAAAAGAAAGTTCCATAATCACACATAGGCAAAGCTCCATGCTGCCTTCTCTTAGAGATTCATGATGTACAGTAGCATTTTATTTATTTATTTATGATAGAGTCTCACTCCGTTGTCCATGCTGGAGTGCCAATGTCTATTGGGTTCAAGTAATCCTTCTGACTCTGCCTCATTGTAGCTGGACTCCCAGCATAATGCCCTGCTAATTGTTCTATTTTTAGTAGAGATGGGGTCTTGCTCTTGCTTGGACTGGTCTTGAACTCCTAAGCTCAAGGGATCCTACTGCCTTGGCCTCCCAGAGTGCTAGGGTTACAGCGTGAGCCACTATGCCTGGTTTGTGTGTATATATATGTTAGAACCCCTGGGCTCAAGCAATTCTCCTGCTTCTGCCTTCAAGGTAGCTGAAACCTCAAGTACCAGCCACCACACCTAGCTCATGAAACTTCTCTTTGAGAAACACTGGCCTGAAGTGTTTTTTACGTATATTTGGTTCTCACCATACCTGTGAAGTAGCCAAGGATTGAAGTGTTCATTTTACAGATAAAAGAATGAAACATTGGGCAGCGCCTATGGCTCAAAGGAGTAGGGCGCCAGTCCCATATGCCAGATGTGGCAGGTTCAAACCCAGCCCCGGTCAAAAACCGCAAAAAAAAATAAAAGAATAGAACATGGGCTAGGCACGATGGCTCATACCTATAATTCTGGCACTCTGGGAGGCTGAGACAGGTAAGTTGTTTGAAGTCAGGAGTTTGAGACCAGCCTGGGCAAGAGCAAACCCATTTCCAAAAATAGATGGGTATTGTGGGAGATGCCTGTAGTCCCACCTACTCAGGATGCTGAGCCCAAGAATTTGAGGTTTCTGTGAGCTATGACAGCACAGCACTCTACCCAGGTGAGGCTCTCTCTCTCTCTCTCTCAAAAAAAGGGCGGCTCGGCGCCTGTAGCTCAACGGGCTAAGGCACCAGCCACATACACCTGAGCTGGCGGGTTTGAATCCAGCCTGGACCCGCCAAACAACAATGACAGCTGCAATCAAAAAATGGCAGGGCGTTGTGGCGGACGCCTGTTGTCCCAGCTACCTGGGAGGCAGAGGGGGAAGACTCACTTGAGCCCAGGAATTGAAGGTTGCTGTGAGCTTTGATGCCACAGCACTCTATCCAGGGTGACAGCTTGAGGTTCTGTCTCAAAAAAAAAAAAAAAAGGGCAGCGCCTGGAGCTCAGTGAGTAGGGCACTGGCTCCATATACGGAGGGTGGCGGGTTTGAATTGGCTCCGGCCAAACTACAACAAAATAATAGCCAGTCTTTGTGGCCAGCACCTATAGTCCCAGCTACTCGGGAGGCTGAGGCAAGACAGTTGCCTAAGCTCAGGAGTTGGAGGTTGCTGTGTGCTGTGACACCACCGCACTCTACCGAAAGTGACAAAGTGAGACTCTGTCTCTAAAAAAAAAAAAAAAAAAAAGGAATGGAACATAAGGCAGGTGAAGACTTATACCAGGTCATAGAGCTATAATTACCTAACAGCGAATCTTTAATGCAGACTCAAGGTTTTAAAAAAATCCAGTGCTTTTTCAAGTATAAAACACTACTTTCATGTGTAGTTCCATTTTAATTCTAGAACTAGAATATACCTTAGCGATCTCTTAAACTAGTAACTTTATTATGTTGATGAGGTAACTAAGGCTCAGACAAATTAAGTGCCTTGCTTGCCCCAGGTCAAGAGCTTGTAGACCAGCAGGAGGAATAAAAGAATCCATGACTCAGTGACTCCCAATTAAGTGCTCTACTGCCCCATATAATGATGAAGCAAACCTGGGTCAATGGAGGGTGAGACCAAATTAAGTGCCCAGATTGAACAGGCACCCATAGGTGCTGAATGAATAAATTACCTGAAAAAAGATGATCCTGGAGCTGTCATGTAATTTTGAAAGGAGGATATAGGAACCATTGAATATTGTTATTCTAAGGAGTTTAGTCAACTTACTGGTACATAGTATCATTTCATTCCTCTTCTCCCCAAAGTGCCATGTACACTTAAAAAAAAAAAAAAGGGAAAGAAGCCAGGCGCGGTGGCTCATGCCTGTAATCCTAACACTCTGCGAGGCTGAGGTAGGTGGCCTGTCTGATGTCACAAGTTAGAGACCCTGACCAAGAGCAAGACCCCATCTCTAAAAATAGCTGGGCGTTGTGACAGGAGCCTGTAGTCCCAACTACTCGGGAGGCTGAGGCAAGAGAATCGCTTGAGCCTAAGAGTTTGAGGTTGCTGTGAGCTGTGATGCCACGGCTCTCTACCAAGGGTGACAAGTGAGTCTCTGTCTCAAAAAAAAAAAAAAAATTGAAGGAAACATAAAATGCCTGGTTAAAAGAGATTTCACAGGGGCAGCGCCTGTGGCTCAAAGGAGTAGGGCACCGGCCCCATATGCCAGAGGTGGCGGGTTCAAACCCAGCCCTGGCCAAAAACTGCAAAAAAAAGAGAGAGAGATTTCACAACTCTTATTGGGCACTTCTGGAGTATCACAAGGTTGGGAGTCATTTTTCTAAAGTGTGTCAGACATGAGGAATAAAAGAATAATGCAGTTTATTATGATTAACACCTGGCCTAACCTGTAGGGCAGGGAAGAGCATGTTTCATGCACTTGCTACTGTCAGGAGGAGCAGGTGAAGAAGTGAAGGATGGCAGGAGGGAAAACCAAAACACACCCTGATGAGGACTTCAGCAGAGTTGGGCTGATATTCTCAGGTGTAAAGACAGGGAAAGCATATCTTTTAAGGGCAGGAGAAGAATGAAGGTCCCTGAACGTGAGACAAAAGCTGAAAAAAGAGGGTAAATCAAGATGTCAACAACAGGCAAGAGGAAAATAAATGAACACAAGTATTATACTAACTTTTGGATTTTAGAAGCAGCAGCAGTGATTCTCTCTGTGTGAAAACAATTCGGTTGTGGCTGGTTGCCGGTGGGCAAAATGGGCATCTCAGCTTGGAAGTCTGCAGAAACATTCATCATTGGGCAACATTCCCTTGGGGACAGGGAAAGAATAAGCAGAAGCAAAGGGGAAGATCGAATTCCTTTCCTCAGTTTTATCTTCTCTTTTTCTTGAAGACAGTCTCACTTTATAGCCCTCAGTAGAGTACTGTGGCATCACAGCTCACAGCAACCTCAAACTCTTGGCCACAAGTGATCCTCTTGCCTCAGCCTCCTGCGTAGCTGAGACTAGAGGCACCCAGCTATTTTCACTTTTTTAAATTTTTTTTATTTATTTATTTTTGAGACAGAGTCAAATTCTTCAGCTCAGGCGATTCTCTTGCCTTTGCCTCCAGAGTAGCTGGAACTATAGCTGCCTGCTACAATGCCCAGCTATTATTAGACATGGGGTCTTGCTCTTGCTCAGGCTGTTATCAAATCTGTGAATTCAGGGCAATCTACCCATTTCAGCCTCCCGGAGTGCTAGGATTACAGGTGTGAGACACTGCACCTGGCCCCAGCTATTTTTAGAGACGGGGTCTCACTCTTGTTCAAGCTGGTCTCTTGCTCAGGGTGGTCTGGAGTTCCTGAGCTTATGCAATCCACCTGCCATGCCCAGAGTACCCAGAGTGCTAGGATTACAGGCCCAGCTTTGCCTTCTCTGTGCATGTGGCTCCTGGGGGCCTTGAGTGTGTGTGTAAGGGTGGGAGAACTGAAGCAGAGCATGATTTAGGGGTTCCTGGTTCCCCTGGGAAAATATCTTGATGTCAAGCTGGTTACACTCCATCCAGATCCCCAAATGTTCAATCTGGTGTTTACTTATTATGATCTCACATTACTTGAGATATGCTGTTCTTTAAGTTTTGTTTGGGGCCAAGTGAATCTATTCAGTGGGCTACTTTTACCTTCTTTAAGTCTCCATGTTTCTTTTTTTAGGTCATCAGTACTATCACACCCATTAAGGCAAGAAAGAGTAATCTTTTAGTTTCTCAAAAGTAAATACGACCTACGTTAAAACGAATTTTCTAGACATTAAAACGTTCTTAAAATTTTCCAAGTAATCATTAACCATTTGCATCCTCTCTAAATTTGTCAAACTAGGATTATTTTCTCCCACAGAAATAGCAGGAGTTTGTGCTGCCCCATTATTCCATATAGGAAAGAGCTCAAAGGTGACACTGGTCAAAAAGGGAGAGTGCAGGCCAGGGCAAGATGGCAGAATGACAATTATCCTTTTACACTTTTCATTTTTTTTATTTTTTATTTTTTGAGACAGAGTCTCAAGCTGTTGCCCTGAGTAGAATGCCATGGCATCATCATAGCTCACAGCAACCTCCAACTCTTGGGCTCACGTGATCATCTTGCCTCAGTTTTTTTATTTTTAGTAGAGAGGGGGTCTGGCTCTTGGTCAGGCTGGCCTAAAATTCTTGTGCTCAAGAGATTGACCCACCTCGCCCTCCCAGAGTGCTAGGATTAAAGGTGTGAGCCACCATACCCAGCCCTACACTATTTTTTTTCTTTTTTTTTTAGAGACAGAGTCTCACTTTGTCACCCTCAGTAGAGTGCTGTGGCATCAGCAACCTCCAGCTCTTGGGCTTAGGTAATTCTTTTGCCTCAGCCTCCTCAACAGCTGGGACTACAGGCACCCGCCACAAGGCCCGGCTATTTTTTTGTTAACAGTTTGGCCGGTCCAGGTTTGAACCCGCCACCCTCGGTATATGGGGCCAGCTCTCTACTCTCTGAGCCACAGGAACCACCCCCAGCCCTACACTACACTTTTCATTTTAAATCTTCATTGTATTTCTCCAGATATAAGAAAAAATGCTCACTAAAGAAAACTCAGATCTTTCAGAAATACAAAGGCAGAAAACAAAAACAATTCGTAACTCTAAGAGCTAATCACTCCAGCTCTTCTTCTAACATTTAGTTAAAACTTTACTAACATTTATCTAATTAATTATTATTAATTTTTTAAGAAATAATTAAAAAAGATTGTATCTTACTATGTTTAACCCAGCAACTCTTCTTGCTAAAATTTTATTTGGTCTGTTTATTGAATAAACAGACATGCACCACATTATTTTTGAAAGGTTGGATAGTATTCTATGGTATGAATGAATCACAGTTTAACCACATTTCCACACATGGAAAGATGTTTTTACAATTATTTTACTTTGGGGAATAGTCTTGTTCTCATATCCTGGTGTATTTATGCTACCATTTTGGGATATGGAAAGCCCTAGAAATAGATTTGCTGGGTCAAAGAGTGCACAGCTTAACAGTTTTATTAAACTGCATTTAGATTTTTAATCTTTAAAATTGGTCTGTAGTTTGAAATGGCAGGAACACAATTCTTTGTTGTCTCTTACAGCCTCACCAAGTCTAGGTCTTTTCAATTCCTTTGTCAGAAGTCACTCAGATGACAGTTTCCTGTCACAGGATGGCATGTGACCTCAGGTGTTTTCAGTTTGTTAGTGCTACAACTCTAAAGTGCTTCAAAAATAATTGCCGTTTTTCTGAGGAGTGGAAAAGCGAGCTTTTTTTTTTTTTTCTTGAGACAGAGTCTCATTATGTCGCTCTTGGTAGAGTGCTATAGCGTCACAACTCACAGGAACCTCAAATTCTTGGGCATAAGTCATTCTCTTGCCTCAGCCTCCCAAGTAGCTGGGACTATAGGCACCTGCCACAATGCCCAGCTATTTTTTTTGTTGCAGTTGTCATTATTGTTTAGCAGGCCTGGGCCAGGTTCAAACCCACCAGCCTGGGTGTATGTGGCTGGCACTATAACCACTGTGTTGTAGGCACCAAACCAAGGTGAGTTTTTTGATTTTTTTTTTTCCCAAATGGCATTAGTTTCAGATATCTTTTTGCAGTTTTGTGTAAGATTTAATAAAATAGATATAACAAGACTAATCTATTACCCAATTCTTCTTCCATCTGCTGGAGTGATTATAACATGTCGATGCTCTTGGGACAACCACCTGGGTCATTATCTATAAGAGGCCATCTTTGCCAATTCTCATCTACTTAGCATATGGTTACTGTTCTAACACTAAGTCAACTGTTCTGGCCACTTTAAGCACTATTTCCATTGTCAGAGGACAAAGGTAACAGAATTTCAAGATTAAAATAATGTTAATAGTATCCTCCTAGACGACCTAGTCTAAAATGATAGTTTTGCTTCCTCTGTACTCATAGATTTTATGTCATTTTACTTATTATTTTGTTTTTTTGAGACAGGGTCTTGCTCTGTTGCTTGGGCTAGAGTGTGGAGTCAGAGATTTTAAAGTGTGTGTATCGTTTTTTTTGAGCCTGAGTCTTACTGTTTCCCTAGGCTACAGTGCTATGGATGACAGGAGCATGGGGTGACCAGCTAATTTTTCTTTCTTTCTTTTTGCTCTGGGTAGAGTGCTGTGGTATCACAGAACACAGCAACCTCCAACTCCTGGGCTCAAGCGATTCTCCTGCCTCTGCCTCCCAAGTAGCTGGGACTATAGGTGCCTGCCACAATGCCTGGCTATTTTTTTGGTTGCAGCCATCATTGTTGTTTTGGCAGGCAAGGGCTGGATTCAAACCCGCCAGCTCAGGTGTATGTGGCTGGCACCTTAGTCGCTTGAGCCATAGGTGCCGAGCCTAATTTTTCTATTTTTAATAAATGTGGGGTCTCGATCTTGCTCAGGCTGGTCTTGAATTCCTAAGCTCAATGAATCCACCTGTCTTGGCTTCCCAGAGTACTACTGTTACAGGCGTTAGCCACTGCACAGCAAAGTGTCTGTACTGTTCATTAGGTTGGCAATTGCTCATGAACTGACTTTGGAGTAAAAAAAAAAAACAAAATGCCAAGTTATGATTAAAATTTAGGAAATGGGCCCAGCTTGGTTGACTCATGCATGTAATCTTAGCACTCTGAGAGGCCAAGGTGGGTGGAATGATTGAGCTCAGGAGTTTGAGACCAGCCTGAGCAAGAGTGAGACCAGTCTCTATTAAAAATAGAAAAACTGGCTCGGCGTCTGTGGCTCAAGCAGCTAAGGCGCTAGCCACATACACCTGAGCTGGCGGGTTCGAATCCAACCAAGGCCCGCCAAACAGTAATGACGGCTACAATCAAAAAATTGCGGATGGCGCCTGTGGCTCAGTGAGTAGGGCGCTGGCCCCATATGCTGAGGGTGGCAGGTTCAAACTCGGCCCTGGCCAAACTGCAATAAAAAATAGCCGGGCATTGTGGCAGGCGCCTGTAGTCCCAGCTACTCGGGAGAATTGCTTAAGCCCAAGAGCTGGAGGTTGCTGTGAGCTGTGACGCCACAGCACTCTACCAAGGGCAACAAAGTGAAACTCTGTCTCTATAAAAAAAAATAAAAAAATAGCCAGGCTTTGTGGCAGGTGCCTGTAGTCCCAGCTACTTGGGAAGCAGAGGTAGGAGAATCACTTGAGCCCAGGAGTTGGAGGTTGCTGTGAGCTGTGATACCATGGCACTGTACCCAGGTCACCAGCTTGAGGCTCTCTCAAAAAAAAAAAAAAAAAAAAAAATAGGCTTGGCGCCTGTGGCTCAGCGGGCTAAGGCACTAGCCACATACACCTGAGCTAGCGGATTCAAATCTAGCCTGGGCCTGCCAGACAACGACGGCTGCAACCAAAAAATGGCCGGGCGTTGTGGCGGGCGCCTGTAGTCCCAGCTACTTGGGAGGTGGAGGCAAGAGACTCGCTTGAGCCCAGGAATTAGAGGTTGCTGTGAGCTGTGATGCCACAGCCCTCTATCCAGGGTGACAGCTTGAGGCTCTGTCTCAAAAAAAAAAAAAAAAAAAAATAGAAAAGCTAGCCAGTCCTGGTGGAGAAAACCAGTAAAAACAGCTTTAGTTCCAAGCTCCTGAGAAGCTGGGGCAAGAGGATCCCTTAGCCCAGGAATTTGAGGTTGCTGTGAGCTATGATGTTATAGTACTCTAACCTGAGGCAACAGAGACTCTATCTCCAAAAATAAATAAATAAACAAACAAATATATAAGCTGGGCACGGTTGCTCAGACCTATAATTCCAGCTCTTTGGGAGGCTGAGGTGGGTAGACTGCTTGAGCCCAAGAGTTTGAGACCAGCCTGAGCAAGAGTGAGAGATTGTCTGTAAACATAGCCTGGTGTTGTGGCTGGTGCCTATGCTCCCAGCTACTTGGGAAGCTGAAGCAAGAGGATCCCTTGAGCCCAAGAATTTGAAGTTGCTGTGAGCTATGATGCCATAAATCTACCCAGAGCAAAAGAGTGAGACTCTGTCTCAAAACGAAAAGAATATATATAAAAATAAAATTAAGGAAAGGATCTTCATTCGGGAACACACTTTTTTTTTTTTTTAAACAGAGCCTCAAGCTGTCACCCTGGATAGAATGCCATAGCATCACAGCTCACAACAACCTCCAATTCCTGGGTTCAAGCGAGTCTCCTGCCTCTGCCTCCCAAGTAGCTGGGACTACAGGCGCCTGCCACAATACCCAGCCATTTTTTGGTTGCAGCCGTCATTGTTGTTTTGCGGGCCCAGGCTGGATTTGAACCTGCCAGCTCAGGTGTACATGGCTGGAGCCTTAGCCAATTGAGCCACAGGCGCCAAGCCTCAGGAACACAACTTAAGACTTTCTTAGAGGCCACATGTAGAATATCCCTAGCAATAAACAACACTCAAAATTTTTTCTAGCCCTAACATATGATGGATCTAGTTTTCAAAGAATTAGAATCTAATATAAGAAAATATGTATTCTAGTAAAACTAGAGTAAGAATAACAGAGTGAATATTTGATCTGGAAATCAGTGCACAGATTTTTTTCTAAGCCTTGGAATCATCATTACCAAGGTCAGGCTCGGTACCCATAGCACAGTGGTTACGGCGCCAGTTACATACACTGAGGGTGGTGAGTTTGAACCCAGTTTGGGGCCAGCTAAATAATTGCAACAACAAAAAAAATAGCTGGGCATTGTGGCGAATGCCTGTAGTCTCAGCTACTTAGGAGGCTGAGGCAAGAGAATCACTTCAGCCCAGAAGTTTGAGGTTGCTGTGAGTTGTGACGCCACAGCACTCTACCGAGGGCAACATCGTGAGACTCTCTCAAAAAACAAAAACAAAAACAAAAAACTCATCATTACAAAGATCAAATTTGAGAGCTAAACTATATTGACCCCAATCTATATCCTTTTTTTTCTTTTTGAGGCAGAGTCTGATTATGTAGCCCTCGGTAGAGTGCCATGGCATCACAGCTCATAGCAACCTTAAATTCCAGGGCTTAAGCCATTCTCTTGCCGCAGCCTCCCAAGTAGCTGGGACTATAGGCACCTGCCACAACACCTGGCTATTTTTTTGTTGCAGTTGCTATTGTTGTTTAGCAGGCCCCGGGCAGGGTTCGAACCTGCCAGCCTAGGTGTATGTGGACAGCACCCTAATCACTGAGCTACAGGTGCCCACCAGGCGCTTGCCGCACCCCAATCTATATTCTGAAAGTTGCTTTTTTCAAAAAACAAAAACTCATAAAGGAATGACAACATAGTATCAAGTTATTAATGGGAAATGTCTTTATAAACAAAAATATGTTTTGAATGATACTATATAAGACAAAAGAAATATTTATGTACAACATTTAAATTCTGGACTATGCCATTGGTGATCATGACACTGATGAGAGAGAGATTTGCCCTTGAATCTATGTCAACTATGCAGTTATTTGGATTTAACCACTGCAACAAAAAAGATACAAAGAAGCAATGACTAAAAAACAAAGTCAGTATGAAAGAAGGATCCATCTAAACCTGGGGCATATTTTGGATAATAAGTAGGTTTTGGAACAAAGGCCAAAGGAAAGGAGAGAAATGTACAAGAAACAATTTCAGAAAGTCATTTGAGAAAAAACTCCATCTAATAAAACACATTTTAATTCTAGTCTTTAGTACTTATTTATGTCACGCCACCTCTTATTGGATATTTGGTTTTCTGTGCTGAGACTCAGAAAATTGTCTTGTGGTTGTGAAATAGCATACTCTCAAGATGGCTGACTTAAAAATACATGTTTTGGCTTGCCTTTTTTTACAACAAAATTTTACTTTAAAAAGAAGGTGAATTAATTAGAATGGACATTAGCTTTCACTAGTAGAACTGCAGTGGCTTTATTCATTGTGCTTAAAAAGAAAATGGATCAGATCTTAAAAAGTATTTTATATATAATTGACAAAAATAACATGACCTGAAATAATTTGGAGGATTTTTGACATGTAAGTAAAAAGAAAGAAAATAGGAAAAAGAAAAGAACAAGTTAAGAGTAGTGAGGAAATAGTGGGAACAGTTAAGAGAAAGGCATGTGTCCAAGTTAGACTTGAGAGCAAAGTCTGAAGAACACCAACAACAAAAGCATTCTTTTTTTTTTTTTTTTTTTTTAGAGACAGCGTCTCACTTTGTTGCCCTCAGTAGAGTGCTGTAATGTCACAGCTCACAGCAACCTCCAGCTCTTGGGCTTAGGCAAGTCTCTTGCCTCAGCCTCCTGAGTAGCTGAGACTAACGGCGCCAGCCACAACGCCAAGGTATTTTTTGTTTCAGTTTGGCTGTGGACGGGTTTGACTGAACCCACCACCCTTGCTATATGGGGCTGGCGCTCTACTCACTGAGCCACAGGCACAGCCCGACAAAAGTGTTCTTTCTTTTTTTTTAGACAGAGCCTCAAGCTGTTGCCCTGGGTAGAGAGCGATGGCATCACAGATCATAGCAACCTCCAATGCTTGGGCTTAAGCGATTCTCCTGCCTCTAGCTGGGACCACAGGCACCTGCCACAACACTTGGCTGTTTCTTGGTTGCAGCTGTCATTGTTGTTTGGCAGGTCCGGGCTGGATTTGAACCCACCCGGTCAGGTGTATGTGGCTGGAGCCTTAGCAGCTTGAACCACAGCTGCCCAGGCGAATGCCAGGAGCACTCCTAAGATTAATTTACTAAAATAAAACGGTAAACAGATACTCAATTTGTTGAGTCTTATAATATCAGAGAAAGTGTAGCATACCTGTGTTATTATACACTTGAGGAAAAGAAAATGCTCACAAGAAAACATTTTTTTTTTTTTTTTTGAGACAGAGCCTCAAGCTGTCACCCTGGATAGAGTGCCGTGGCATCACAGCTCACAGCAACCTCCAATTCCTGGGCTCAAGCGAGTCTCCTGCCTCTGCCTCCCAAGTAGCTGGGACCACAGGC
>CAUYRH010042546.1:0-22991 GCA_963574655.1 Perodicticus potto | reverse complement strand
TACAAAGGCTACTGATTTGTGGACATTGGTTTTATATCCTGAGACATTACTATATTTTTTGATGACTTCCAGGAGACTTGTGGTTGAGTCTTTGGGGTTCTCTAAGTATAAGATCATATCATTAGCAAAGAGGGAGAGTTTAACCTCTGCTGTTCCCGTTTGGATGCCCTTTTTCTTCTCTTGCCTGATTGTATTAGATAGAACTTCCAGCACTGTGTTGAATAGTAATGACAATAGAGGAGAACCCTGTCTGGTTCCAGTTCTACGTGGAAAAGCTTTTGGTTTTACTCCATTCAGTAAAATATTAGCTGTGGTTTTTGTTAGAAAGTATAGACATTTCAGTTTAAGAAATGTGCCACCTATGCCTGTACTCTTCAGTGTTCTAATTAGAAAAAGATGCTGCATTTTATCGAATGCTTTTTCTGCATCTGTGGAGAGGATCATATGGTCTTTGTTTTTGCTTCTCTTGATATGGTAAATTACGTTTATGGACTTGTGTATGTAAATTTAAGGCATGAAATGTTAAAAATCCTCAAAGCATGAGAAAAACACTTGAAGATATCTTCTGGGGAAGACTTTGTGAAGAAGGCTTTGGTAAGACTTTGTGAAGAAGACTTTGGTAGCAATTGCAACAACAACAAAAATAAACAAATGGGACTTAGACTGAAAAGCTTCTGTACAGCTAAGGAGACAGCAACCAAAAAGATAACCTACACAATGGGAAAGGATATTTGCATATTTTGACAAATGTCCACAAATCAGGAGTCTTTATATACACCAATAACAGCCAAGATGAGAAACTAGACAAAAGATTCATAACTACGATAGAACTCAAATTAATCAACATGAAAAAAGCCAATTATTCCTTATATCAATGGGGAAGAGGGATGAATAGAACCTTCTTGAAAGAAGACAGACAATGGCTTATGAACATATGAAAAAATGCTCATTGTCCCTAATTATTACAGAAATGCAAATCAAAACCACCCTGAGATATCAACTAACCCCAATGAGAATGACCCACATCACAAAATCTGAAAACTGCAAATGCTGGTGTGGATGTGGAGAGAAAGGAACACTCTTAGACTGCTGGTGGGACTGTGAACTAATACAGCCTTTCTGGAAGGAAGTATGGAGAACCCTCAAAGAACTCAAACTAGACCTCCCATTTGATCTTGCTATCCCATTACTGGGCATCTACCCAGAAGAAAAAAAAAATCCTTTTACCATAAGGACACTTGCACTAGATTGTTTATCACAGCTCAATTTACAATTGTTAAAATGTGGAAACAGCCTAAATACCCACAAACCCAGGAATGGATTAACAAGCTGTGGTACATGTACACCATGGAATACTATTCAGCCATTAAAAATATGGAGACTTTGCATCTTTTGTATTAACCTGGATGGAAGTGGAACACATTATTCTTAGTAAAGCACCACAAGAATGGAGAAGCAAGAATGCTATGTACTCAACTCTGATATGAGGACAATTAATGACCTACTACATGGTAAGGGGTGGGGGAAGGGAAGAGCAGAGAGTGGGAAGGAAGGAAATGCTGAGGGGATCACAGTGTGTGACACACCTTTTGGGGTTGGAACACAATTATAAGAGGGTCTTTGCTTAATAGATGCAATCACAGTAACCTGGTTCTTTGTGCCCTCTATGAATCCTCAACACTAAAAAAAAGGAAAAAAAAATAGCTTCAGCATTTGTGAAATTCTAACTAAAACTATGGTAAAATGGCCAGTGAGATTGGCAAGATATAAAATGTTTGAAAATCCTAAGAACTGTGGCGATATGGAGAAAGATTACTTCTGATCCATTGCTAGTGTTAATGTAATGTCAACCATTTATGTAAACAGTCTGATAATACTTTTATTTAGCCTTAAAATTGTGAAACTACCTTTTTAAAATCTGCATTTATTGTTTATTTTTTTCTAACTAGGTATCTTCTCAGTGCATTCAAACAGAGCACCTTTTTGTCAAAATTGTTGTAGAGCTTTGAATAAATGTCTTTGTGCTAACTAATGGTATTACTTTTCTTTCAGATTCAAACATCTGCTTCTTTGGGAACATCACAGTTTTCACAGAAACTATTGCCTCTGTTGGAACTTCCTTCTGTTTCTGAAGATGGTAAAATGAAACTGCTTAAGGAGATCTTCCTTATTATACATATATTATTATAATACTTTTTATTTTTAGGTGCATTTTTCAGAAATGACCAGATAGGGCAAAGACAGTATCTTTACCTTTCAACCTGTAGGTTCTTGGCTGAGGCTTTGTTAATAAAAGACAGATTAACAAGAGGAAACCAGTAGAAATGTATTAACATTTTTATCTTGTATACATGGGTGAAACTCAGGGATGAGGAACTCAAAGGGCTGATTAAAAGTTGGATTTATTGACCAAGTCGAACTTAAAATATAGAAAAGTGATTTTGAACTTCTAGGCTGGCGGGAGGGGGTTGTATGCAGAGGTATCCCAGAAAAATGTGGTAAACAAGGGTAAAGATTGTTAGGCACATTTAAGTGGCTAAGTTCTCCTTTGATAAGAATGTCTTGTGATTAAGACTCATCTTTCTTGGTACTGACACCTTTACACAGGTACATTTCTGTTATGAGTGTTAATTTCCCTTACAAAGGGGAAACTTACTCTCTGTCTTCAGAATTTTTCCTATGTCTGCCGTTTCTCACATAATCCCCTCAATATAATCCTTATGTCAGAAACACATGCTGTAGAGTGGCAATTTCTACTCTCTTACTGTCATATAAAAAATTTCAGGCAGTAGCAGATAGTTGTATATTTTCAGGAAATTTTCACTAAAATTTCTTTAAAATAATATAATTTGGATATTCCTTAAATTTGCTTGTACAGTGGAATTGTTTTGGAATATAAAATTTGAAATCACAAATTAATCATCTTTATTCAGCTGTGAGCTAAGAAACTCAACAAAACTTCATAGTTTAATTTGTAATGCGTTATTTAGTTGTTTAGAAACTTTTACTATAGTAAAGTTTTTAAAACTTTTAAAAATGTTTTTGTGATATTAAAAGAAAAAGTCAATTTTTAATACCTGCATTTAGATATAAAGACTTACAAATATCCTGATTACCAAGTATCTGCCTTTTAATGATCACATTAGAAAGAAAAAGGAAATGTGTTTCTGTATTTCTAAGCCTTAAAAAAAATAGCTAAATGTGGCACAGCGGCTCATGTCTATAATTCTAGCATTTTGGGAGTCTGAAGCGAAAAGATTGCTTGAGCTCAAAAGTTCAAGACTAGCCTGTGCAAGAGCGAGATCCCGTCTCTACTAAAAATAGAAAAACTAGCCTGGCATAATGATGTGTGCCTATTGTCCCAGCTACCGAGGAGGCTGAGGCCAAGAGAACCAGTTGAGCCTAGGAATTTCAGGTTGCTGTGAGCTATAATGATGCCACTGTATCCTACTGGGGCTGCAGAGAGAGTTTGTGTCTTTCCCCCATCCCCCCCAAAAGCTAAATGTTAAATAATATAAACTGCTATGTTGATTCTTGATTTTTCTAGAGAATATTTTCTTTTATGGGTGGTCACCAGAGAGGGGATATTATTTGTGAGCTCATCTACTCTAACTTCAATCTTAGGTTATCATGGATATACTTCTGATTGTTTGTTTCCTTTAAGCCTCTTTTTAATGATTTTACTAGTGGTTAAATATTTTTCTAGTTTGGATCCTTTTTAAGATCAATGTATAGTATGTGTGTATATGCATTAACATGTATACACACCCACACACCCCTACATTTATTTATACATACATAAAGTAGAACTTGATCTCAGTTTGCTTCGTTCAGACTTCAGGGTCTGCCCTCTGCTGCTAGTATTTCAATTTATAACTAAGTCCCATTTTACTATCTAGGAGGAACGAGCAGCATATTAACATATTAATATGCAGCATATTACTTTGTGAACGCATGAAGTGTGTAAACATAGGTATTGTCAATTCTGTAAAATTTTCTTAGGGAATTTTAAAATCGACAAATGATTTCAAAAGATGATCTTTAAAGTTTACATTTTGTAATTTTCCATGTTTTTTGTTTTCAAAAATGTTATTTGTTGCTGGGCACTGTGGCTTACTCCTGTAATCCCAGCACTGTGGAAGGCTGAGGAGAGAGAATGCTTGAACTCAAAGAGTTCAAGACTTGCCTGAGCTAGACTGAGACCCCAACTCCTAAAAACATGGAAAAACCCAGCTGGGCACCATGGCAAGCACCAGTAATTCCAGTGGCTTCCAGAGGCTAAGGCAGTGGGATGCCCACAGCCCAAGTCTGAGGTTGCAGTGAGCTATGAGGCCATTGCACTCTGCTCAGGGCATAGGGTGAGACTCTGTCTCAACAATAACAACAACAAAAGCAAAGAAATAAAAATTTAAAAAAGCCAGGAAATAAAAAAATGTTATTTGTTTAAAAATACAGTGATCTCTATTTTCATTTGTATTTGATTCTCATGTTTATTTTCAGTTTTTAAAACAGACCCTTGGTGTTTTAATGTTCATATTTATTTCAGAAAAACTAAAATGTTAAGTTGATCACTTTTATTGTTGACTTAAACAATGTTCTATATAATTTAGACTCAGAGGAGGAATTTTTTGATGCACCATGTAGTCCCTTGGAAGAGTCTCTTCAATTTCCAGCTAGAGTTAAAAGTAATCGACCGAGAAAGTTACAAAAGCAAGATTTTTCAGTAAATATGACTACGTTTAAAATACGTTTTGAAGTACCAGAGGTAAGTAACATGGTAAAATTAATGTGACTTATTCAAATTATTTGCCATTTCTAATATTAAAGCTCATTTATATAGTTTTGTTGCTAATAAGCATCCTCATTGAGGTAAATTCTGACGTGCTGTGTGCTTCTTCTTGTAGGCCTTTGCTTTGGGAAGGCTTGCTAAAAAAATCACCTAACAAAAGGCAGATTAATTGGAGAAAAGGCATGGCAACTTATTTGCTTTTAATTTTCCATGACTTTGGAGCCTTCACAATGAAGACCCAACCACCCATTCGGATACAGAAGCTTATATACTTACTATCTTGAAGTTGTAGACAAAATGAGGGCGTAGTCCTAGCAAAATGCATATGGGGAGAGGGTGAGAAGAGGAATTCTATTGAGGGCAGTAAACTATTACTAGGCAAAATTCAGTAAGCTTGAAGAACATATATATAATGGTTTTGGTCTGTTTGGCCTCCAGTGTGGGCCATGGTTTGTGACAAAATCTGTCCCAGGTTTGTTAACAGTCTTCAGTCTGCCTTCCTTTGATATGGATTAAGTTAAAAAAAAAAAAAAAAAAAAAACTCAGGGAAGGGACAAGAGATAATTGTTTTCTTCTTTGTTAGATCTGGAATTCAGACAGGTAAGGGAACTTCAGAGGACATCTTCATCCTGTGCTTTGGGAGAGGTAAAAGCTTGAGGGGAATGGGGAAGAGAAACAGTTTTTCCCCTTTGCAAGCCTGTCTGGTCTTCATGTAGATAGGGTAGAGGTCTCTTCTAGCATCTGTTGATCTCGGAGACCCTGTTATCATACCACAGAGACATATTTTAGGGTGAAGTTCCAAATGTACTTCACCCTCTTTTTTGACGATTAACTTTCTTAATCAAGAATTGGATGTTTAGATGATATATTGTGGGTATTCAGTACATATTTTATAAATAAGAATGATTATTTATGCAGTTTTGAGTATGTATTGTATATATGTGTGAGTATAAAACCTGTCATAATTTTAAATACATGATTTTTAACCACTATGGACGTGTTTTTGTTTTATATAGTAATAGTTTCTTCTTTCTTTTCCAGGTTTTGCTTCAATGTTGTCATCTTGTAGGAGGATGTGAACTACCAGTAGTAGAAATTAATGTTTTAGGATTGGGTACAGAAATTGACATTAGAACATATGATTTGCGAGCTCATGCATTTTTGAAAGAGTTCTGCTTAAAATGCCCAGAATACTCGGGTAAGAATCTGTATTCTCAAAAACAAATTAATTCCATTGTGTGACTACCTAGTTCTTTAGGCTCTGAATCAGTACATTTGCCAAAAATATTCTCAGAGAACTATCTACATTATGAGTTAATCTTTACCTTGTATAGTTGGTAATCCACAGGAAAAAATGAAAATAATTTTTTTCATTAAGGAAAATCAAATTGTCAGAGTTGAATTTTAAATCTATTTAACTGAATACTGGAATACAAAATTAGTTTTCTATTTTTTCTATAACAGTTTATCAGAGACTTAGTGTCTTAAAACAACATGTATTTGTTATCTTAACGTACTCTGGAGCAGCAGTCTGATACAGGTATCACTGGGCAAAAATCAAGGTTTCAGCAGGAATTTCACTTTGAAGACTTCAGAGGAATATCCAGTTTCTTGTTCATCTGGTGTTGGCAAAATTCAGTTATGTGTGGTTTAAGTCTTTCTCTCCTTGTCGCCTGTTAGCCAGGGGCTGCCCTTAGCTCCTTGAGACTTATACTGGTCCTTGCATATAGTCCCCTACATCTCACAGCCAGCACAAGGTGACAGAGCCTCCTCATATGGCCATCTCTCTTAACTTCCTTTTCTGCCTTTTGCTTTCACTTTCAAAAAACTCTAGTGATTAAATTGGACCATACTTGCTACTGTCCTTTTATCCTTTTAGACCATTCAGGTCTTCAGAGTCCCCTTTGTAATAAGAGGTAACATATTCTCAGGTTCCACAGGAGTAGCATGTGGTCATCTTTGTTGGAGGTAGAAGGCAGTATTCTCCTTACTGCCTTTGTGTTCCAGAATCATAGTGGTATGGTCTCCAAGAAAATATTGTTTTCTATGTTGGGCATTTGGGAAAGTACTATTAATATTATATTTTTTCTTTTACTTTTTTTTGAGTTTTTCTTGAAAAAAATTGTGAATGGTAGAGAGAATGATTTAGATGGCTGTTTAGTAGTTTAATTTCGTTAAACATTTAAGCAAAATAATATTTGAGCAGAGGTGACATTAAAAAATTTTTAAATGGACTTCATTTTTAGGACAGTTGTAGATTCATTGTACAGTTAAGCAGAAAGTACAGAGATTTCCCTCATTGCACCTATACTGACATGGCCTGCCCCATTATCAACATCCCCCCCCCCCCCGCCAGGTGGTACATTTGTTATAATTGATGAACCTATGTTGACATATCGTTATCACCCAATGTATAATAATTTATGTTAGGATTCACTGTTGGTTTTATACATTCTATGTGTTTGGACAGATGTGTAATGCCCTGTATTCACCATTGTATTATCACACAGAGTAGTTTCACTGCCCTAAGAATCCTCTGTGCTGCACCTGTTTGTCTCTCCCTCTTGCCTAACCCTTGACAACTACTCACTCAGTGTCCCCATACCTTTACCTTTTTTAGCATGTTGTACATATAGTTGGAATCCCACAGGGTATATCCCTTTCTGATTGATTGCTTTCATGTATTTAAGTTACTACTTGTCTTTTCATGGCTTGATAGCACATTTCTTTTTAGCAGTGAATAATATTCCTCTGTCTGGATGTACTACAGTTTATGTATCCATTCACCTGCTGAAATATATCTTGGTTGGTTTAAGTTTTGACAGTTATAAATAAAGCTGTTGTGGACATCCATAGCAGGTGTTTAGATTTAAGTTTTCAGTTTCTTTGGGTAAATACCCAGGGGCATGATTATTGCATTATACGATTAAAAGTAAGTTCAATTTTGTAAGAAACTGCCATACTGTCTTCCAAAGTGCCTGTACTCTTTTGCATTTTTACTGGCAATGAATGAGACACTGCTCTGTATCCTTTCCAGTTGTCAGTATTTGGGATTTTGGCTACTCTGATAGGTGTGTAGTGGTGTGCATTTCTCTGATGACATATGATGTGAAGCTTTTTTTCCTATACGTTTATTTGCCATCTGTATATCTTCTTTGGTGAGATGTCATTTTTAAATTGGGGAGCAAGCTATAGTGGTTCATACCTGTAGTCTCTAGCACTTTGGGAGATGGAAACAGAGGTCAGGAGTTCAAGACCAGCCTGGGCAACATAGCAAGCCTTCTATCTCTATGGAAAATTAAAAAAATAGCCGAGGATGGTAGCGTGTGCCTGTATTCCCAACTAGGTAGGAGAATCACTTGAGCCTGGGAATTCCAGGTTGTAGTGAGCTATGCTTACATCAGTATACGCCAGCCTGGATGACAGAGTAAGACTCTGTCTTTAAAAAGCATAAAATAAAATAAATTGGGGAGTAAATTAAGTACTGTGGTCTAAAATTTGATCAGGGATATGATTTATTCACTCTTTGCCTCATGTTCTACACTTGTTCCGTAGTTCTTTAGAACTTGAGTATGGAAGATTGAATTATGGTTATCTCTTACCAAGAAGATGTAGTAGATAAGAAGTTTTATTTTATTAGATTTTGTACATCAAGGATCAGTTTGCTTTGGTAATGGTGGAGAAAAGTAAACTAACTTGACAGTATTCTCTAATAATCTGGAAGTATTATAGTGTTGTAAATTTTTACTTTTTTTTTTTTTTAAAGGAGATGGAATCTCATTCTGTCACCCAGGCTAGAGTATAATGCTGTGATCATAGCTCACTACAGCCTCAAACTCCTGGGTTTAAGTGATCTTCCTGCCTAAGCCTCGCAAGAAGTTGGTACTGCAGGCACATGCCATCATGCCTGGTTAATTTTTTTTATTTTTAAGTTTTTGTAGAGACAGCTTCCTTATGTTCAAGGCTATTGTTGAACTCCTGGCCGTAAGTGACCTTCCCACCTTGGTTTCTTAAAAGCACTAGGCATGAGCCACCGTGTTGGCCTAAGTTTTATAATTTTTCTTATTTCTTATTTTCCTAAGAGCAAAGAATAAAACAACTCTAGAAAAACAATACAGGGTGTACAATTTTTATTGCACCTATTTTTGTAATATCTTTACTTCAGTGTTCTCGGAGGGAATGAATTGTACAGTTTCTTGAACAAAGTAAATGATCAGTATGATAGCTGTTCAGTGAATTAATAAATATGTAAACAAAGTAGGGACCTTCTTAAGGGTTGAAATGTGGGGTTAGCAAGCTCAGTATAAAGCTGGTTCAGCTGGTTCATGTGCTAATAAGCATTTAAGTTTATAGGACTTCATGGAATTTGTGGCTTTTTGTCTTCAAGAATAGTATTAGTTTGTAATCATTTTGATCTCCAGATACTAATTTCCAGCAGCCGTAAGTAATTTGGTTATGATATTTTTATATGTTTATATAAAGATCTCCTCAACAGTAGTTTTTCTAGTACAACAGGTTTTGATCAGAACTATATGGTATCAGGTTTATTTTAATCTAACCTAAAATACAGAAAAACTTAACATTCCTAATCTGTTTTCTGAACAACTGGATTTTCAAGGGCTTTGATTTTTCTGTTTATTTTAAACTTATTTCTCTGATCCAGGGCCAGAACTTTTTCTGCCGTTTCTTCATGGTTCCAGCCATCTGGTTTTGCTTTAACTGATTGCTTTTTTTTTTGTTTTTTTTAACCTTACTGACCATCTGGGTTTATAAAGGTATATGAAACTTTACTGTTTTGTTGCAGAAGATAAGGGAAGGAAAGTTTAGAGGAGAAATCAAGAAGAGACTTGACCTTGGTAAGGTAGAATCCAGGGTCCAGAACTGATAGAGAAAGCCTTTGTTTCTAGTTGTATAATTACAGTATTCTTGCAATTATTTTCAGTTAATTGTCCTATGAAAAGATAATGTATTGAAATTATTTTTAGATGAAAACAAGAAACCAGTTTATTTGGTCACTACGCTGGATAACACAATGGAAGATCTGTTAACACTGGACTATGTGAAGGTAAGTGATACCATTTACATCTATTTAGTATGGTAAGTAGGCTGATACTGTGTTGCAATCAAGTTTTGTAAATTTAATAATCTGTTCTTTAAATTTTCATTCTAATATAATCTGTGTAACTTCTAACACTTTAAGGTGTTTTTGTTTCATCATTCTGTATTTAATAGTTGTGATTTATAAATACTTCATGTAGCACAATAGAAGTTTTTGTTCTACATAGAAATGGCTGGCAATTTGATCTTATTCCCCCAACAGAGTATTGAAAAGGAAGTAAATTTGCTAGTCTTGATACAAGATGTTGCTTTCACTTCATTTCCCACTGTTGAGTGAAGTTATCTGATTTTTGTAATCCAAATAGCACACCATTCCTTTCTTATTGATTAATGATGCCTATTTTATCATCTGTTAGGTTGTTTTATGTACTATGGACTATTTCTAATTTATTCTGTGTTTCTATTGACCTATTTTTATGTAAGTGCCATATAATTTTAACAATTATATTACTAACAACAATGCTGAAGGAGCATTTTTAGCACTTTTAAGGCCATTTTTGCTACCCATTATTGATGGAGATATTTTAGGATTTTTTTGGTATGTATTAAATAACTTTTAGATTATGAAAGTGTTTTAGATCTAAAGGAAATGAGTGGATAAAGAAAATGGGTTATACATGTTATTTACACAGTGAAATACTATTCAGCCTTAAAATGGGGGTAAATCCCTTCTGTGACACAAGCCAAGCACAGAAAGGCAAGTGCTGCCTGATCTTTTTATGTGGGATTTTAGTGAAGTTGAACTCATACAAGTAGAGAGTAGAATGATGGTTACCAGAGACTGGGGGAGGGTAAGGAAGGAATGAGGAGTTGCTGATTAAATGGTACAAAGTTCTAGATAGGAAGAATCATTTATGAAATCTGTTGTACAGCAGGGTGACTGTAGTCATTTGTATGGTATTGAATATTTCAAAATAACTAAGAAAGTAAATTTCAAATGTCTTATCACGAAAAATGATGAGAAAGTAAAGTGATATACTTTATATATATGCTTAATTTAATAATTTCCCATTATGTACTTATGTCAAAGCATCACATTGTACCCCCTGAATGTATACAATTATGATTCATCAATCAAAAATAATACTTTTTAAAATAAAAGAACAAATACCCCAGAGTATTTAGATTCTTGAGGAACAGTTCTGTCACAGATTATACTTTTAAATCCAAAAGAATTAGGAAGAACTGTACAGAGTTGTTTATGACTAAATGATTGTTTTCACACTTTGATAATATCTAGCATTTTCTCTCTTGATAATAAGAATGATAATATGCATCACTTACTTAATACTTACTTCCTTGCAGGAAGTTCCATATTTACAATTTTCTTCCATTCTGGTGAAGGAGTTATTTGGGTAATTTTTTAAACATACAGGTGGACAAATTATAGAAATGTGTATTAGGACTATCATGTGATTATATATACATGTTTTCCTAACATGTTCTAATAGACTTGTTTTCTTTTTGGATAGGCTGAAAAGAATGTACCCAACTTCAAAAGTATCTATGATAATGTCCTACAACTGATTAAGGTATGAGTAGATAATTATTTCTTAATTAGATATTATATTTTTTATGAAAGTTATTTTCTAACTGGAATTACAAGATCCTTAAAGATAAAAACAGAATATTATAAATAGTGTCCTTTACATCACAAGTGTAGTGCCTTAGAGAGAGCAGACAAGTGAATATTAATTGACCTGTTACTAAAATCAGCTTTGTTCTTTAGGTGAATTTTTCCTCTTTGGATATCCATTTACACACTGAAGCACTTCTGAATACAATAAATTATTTTAATAATATTCTTCCACAATCAGAGGAAAAATCAGCCTCAGTGAATGTTACAGAGACTGAAGACAAAGGAGAAGTCATTAAAAAATTAGGTATGTTTCTTTAAAAATCATCTTCAAGTTATTTTACCTAGCAGATCAATAAATCCAGGCCCTGGCTTTATTATTAATTTGCAAATTGGCTTCATAATTCTATTGCCTAGGTTAGTGTCTAGGAGGACTCATTATAGGCCAGGTTAATTTTTAAAAATAACAGTAAAGAAAACTGATTACCACTGAGGAAAATGTGGCTTTGTTTATTATATATAATAATTAGTTTTAGTTGAAGTTTGTGCAGAAGTGTTTGATTTAGATTAAAATTTATGCCTGTAATAGCATGATTACTTTATATTTAAAAATTTGACTAAAGTTTGACAAAAACTTTTGAGTAATATCAGAGCATATTTTAAAATTATAGGTTAGTAATTTGCAAGCAATGAAAGTTAAAATTTTGATAAAGTATTGCCAAATAATCATTGTATTTCAAAAGATTTAGGAATTTTTAGCTATAGTTTCTTAGTTTCAAATGTTTCATCTCCTATGGAATGAGTATTTTGTCTGTCTGTTTTTTTCATTATATTTGATTGCTTTTATAGAATTCCCAATTCAGTAGAAATCATACCTTGCTTGTGAATCAGGTTTTTTGTAATATTGTCAATACTTGTGGTGACATTTCAGTCATGTTATATGTTTGGTGAGATAACTAAAATGCATTTTCTTACGTTTTACAATATGATCCTTTTCTGGCAGCTTTAAAACTATCCACGAATGAAGATATCATTACCTTGCAGATTTTAGCAGAATTATCATGTTTACAGATTTTTATTCAAGATCAGAAACGTAACATTTCTGAAATTAGGATCGAAGGTAATAACATTTTATAAAAAAATAAATTCAAGACTATTTAATGAAAGAAAAGGCAATTAGTCATGCTTTTATTCTCTTAGGACTTGATTCTGAGGTAATTATGAAGCCTTCAGTAACTGAAATAAATGCAAAGCTAAGGAATATAATTGTTTTGGATTCTGATAAAGCAGCTGTTTACAAAAAGGTAAGAGTTCGTTTTTATTAAATAATAGTACCTCATTAAATTGGATTGTCCTTTAAGAGTAGTCATAGGTATCAATTAGATAGACAGTTGTTGGAATTTAACAATTAAGTCCATGGGTTTTGAAGTTAGGCATAGTTGGGCGCTTAGCTCTTTCCTTAGTAGCTGTATGACCATTAGCAAGTTTCCTTATGTGGGACTATGTTTTTTTATTTATAAAATAAGAATTATAGTATCTCACAAATGAAGTAAGTATAAGTAATGCTCCTGGAACAAAGTTTTAGGAAGGACCCTCGTAAATACCTTTTTCACTGTTTTTGTTTCACATCTCTTCAGATACTCTGAACCTTGTAATACATTTTAGATTCATGAGGGGATCTGAAGTCTTAACTCAATATGGAGATGTTTTAAAGTTTATTTTCATGATTATTAGTATAGCTGTTATCATGGTAAGAGAGTTATTTGAACTGGATAGTTAGTGGTTGAAGGGTAATTTGTTACTGTGTCTAACAGTAAGGTTCTCCTCTGTTGTGGAGTTGGGCAGGTAATTCTAAATATTGAGGCATCCAGATAGAGTGGTATATTTAAAGGAGTGAAGAGAATATCAAATAGCAAGATCAGGAGTATCTAAAGTACTTACTGAGACAGGAAGTCGCATTTGGAATATGGCAGGAAGAAAGGAAATAGGTGCATTTATATACTCAGCCAATAAAATTGATGACGCAGTGATGACCTGATGTTAATGTTTAAAAAAAATCCTATTCATTCTATCTTCTTATGGTTTATTTAATGTGAGATAAAAATAGATTGAAAACATCAAACAAGGATGGCTCATAACAATAGGGAACAAGAAAGTCTCCAGAATGATTTTATTTGCTTCTATTACTTTTACTTTAAAAATCATAGGATCAGAGCACTTAAGAAGTAGATTATGCAATTTTTCTATCTAGAAAGTAAAGCTCAGAGAAATAAAGGTAAATACTTAAAGTTATACAGGTAGTCAGTGACAGAACTGATACAGCCCAAGCTATTGATATTTTTTCTCTGTAATTTTATTTTTAATATATCTACAAGGTTAAAAATTGAATTTACGAAAAGCTACAAAATGAAAAATTTCTCTAAGGTCTGTCATTTTGCTTCATTCCCATTTCCCTTCCCCCGTTTTTGGACTTGATTCTAGTGTACATGAATCAGGTCACCTTGTTCAGTAGCTCTCCACATGTCAGGAAACCAGAGACACCTAAGCCTTTGCCCTCTGTCCTTGTGCCGGGATATACAAGATGCCATGAGTAGGTTTTAGGTACACTGTTACTTTGAGCCCCTCAACTTTGAAGGTTGGAGCCCATTTGAATCTGTCCTGGAGAAGCATTCTTCATTTTCTGTTGTTGTTATTTGTGTATGACATAAGGTAAAACAGATTCCAGCTGACCTGGCAGGCTTATAAAATAAGACTAACTAAGATGTCGTAGTAAGTTAGCTTCTTATGTCTTCTTTAAAGAAAAGTGTTTGATAGTAAAGGTTTAAAAAAAAGTTCAAAACGTTTGTTATTTTGGAATGGTAGATACACAAATATTTCTAATCAGTACTTTTCTGGCTCTGTTATTAGGCTAATACTGGCTTTATAAAATGAGTTGAAACATCCTTTCTCCTACTTTCTGAACATTTTTTGTAGAATGTGTGTTATTTCTTCCTTATACATTTGGTAGATTAACCAGTAAAAATTTTTTTTACATATTTGAGGCTGGGATTCAATTTTATTTTTTTCCATATGGTACTTAATTTTTCAATATTATTTACTGAAATAGCTGTTATTTAACTTACTCGTCACAGCCCCGTTGAGATCAGAACTTCATTTTTCAGTTTTACAGGTGAAGAAACTGAAGCATGTAACTTCTTGAAATCACACAGCTGGTAGAGCTTTATCTGACACCTAGATGTAAGAACCAGGCACTTTGTGGTCCTGTGACCTCAGATTTTTAATAGTTTTAAGAACATTGGGATTTTGTAGTACATCTGGGTTATTTTTTTTCTTGTTGATAGGATGTGGAATGACCCTTACTCTGTCTTTGTGCACTCTAATCAGAGCCAGAACTGTAGACTTCTTTTCAGCCCCATCTTATACCTCAACCTTCAGAGGTCTTGCATACCTTGGTTTCTGAGGATTCTTTGTTCTGTGGTTGGCATTCATTTGTTTGTTGATTTTTTTTCAGTTCCCTACTCTTGCTCTTCTATTCAGAAGAGTAGAGAAAGCTATATACTCAGTACTCTGTTCATCTACCAATTTTTTTTAAACAATTTACATACCCTGTTGTCACCACCATTTTTAACTGATATTGCAGAATTTGAAGTTTTAAATCACTGTAGGTAATTCCTGGTTGACAAGATGGTTCTTCATGAACTGATAAGAACCAGAGGTATAGAGATAGGAGATTTCTTTCAGGAATCTGAAAAATTTATTCACATACCTTAAATATAGAGAAGTGAATTTCAGTAAGTTGTAGTGTACAGTGTTTTTCAAACTTTTAACAATAAATCAGGAAATATACTTCAGTATAAAAGTACACATACAAAATGAAAATCCATATTCTGGGCCAGGCATGGTAGCTTCCATTTATAATCCTAGTATTCTGGGAGGCCAAGGTGGGAGAATTGCTTGAGGCCAGGAGTTTGAGACCAGCCTGAGTAAGACCAAGACCTTATCTCTACAACAAATAGAAAAATTATCTGGGCATGGTAGCACACGCCTATAGTTCTAGCTACTTGGGAGACTGAGGTAGGAGGATCGCTTGAACCTGGGAGTATTGAGGTTGCTGTAAGCTGTGATGACAAAATAACACTCTACCAGGGGCAACAGAAGGAGACTCCATCTCAAGAAAAGAAAAAAAAAAAAAAGGAAAGAAAATACATATTTTGGTAGTTTTCTAATATTTTGTCATTTAAACAAAAATGCTAGGCCGGACCTACTAAATTGATTTCATGATCCACAAAGGGAGCTGCCACCACCAATTTGAGAAACTTTACCTTGTATATCCCAATGAAATGGGATTGTAGCCTCATTTTACTTGCTTAAACACCTGCAAAATTGTCCAAAAAATATGTGTATATGTTTCGTTATTTTTTTCTTTATGATTGTACTGAAGGCATATCATTTCTGGATTGTGACAATTTAATTTTCTCCCATTTAGGCAGTTTATATCACTGGAAAAGAAGTTTTCAGCTTGAAAATGGTTTCTTACATGGATGCAACTGCTGGTCCTGCATACACAGATATGAATGCAGTTGACATTCAGGTTAATTTAACAGTTGGTTGCATTGAAGTAGTATTTGTCACAAAATTTCTATATTCTATATTAGTAAGTATTTTAATAAATTATTTTCTTTTATAGTAGTTAGATTGTTTGCTGTATTTCAAACATGGGTAAAGAATAACAAGAATTCCTTGCTTGATTTCTTTTCTCCTAATTTTTATGATTTTCTGGTTACCACTTATTGTAATGAATGAAATGTATAGTACCTTACTAATATAACATCATTTTCATAGGGCAAATTAAAATCTTCATTTTATACATCATTGGCTTAAGTCTTTGTTTTTCCTGAAATCTAACTCTGTAATTAAAAAATACTCAATATATAAGCCACGTGTGGTGGCTTATACCTGTAATCCTAGCACTTTGGGAGGCTGAGGCAGGTGGATTGCTTGAGCTCAGGAGTTCAAGGCAAGCCTGAGCAAGAGCAAGACCCCATCTCTACAAAAAATAGAAAAAAAAATTAGCCAGGTGTTCTGGCAGACACCTTTAGTCCTAGCTACTTGGGAGGCTGAGGCAAGAGGATTGCTTGAGCGTGAGAGTTTGAGGTTGCTGTGAGCTATGATGCCAGAGCTATGAAGCCAGATATCATCCTAGGGTGACAGAGTGAGATTCTGTCTCCAACCCCTCCCCCCAAACAAAACCAAAATACTGAATATATAATTAAAGTTTGTTCTGGTCTCATGTTATCATTAAGAATATTATATTATACATTGTAATTCTGTGAATATCAAGGATTTAAGGAGGTAGATTTAATCCCTATATGAAGCTTCCCTAAGGCATTTCTACTTTTTGTAGTCTCTTTTCTGTGTTTTTCCTTTATTGTCAGCTAATTCTTTTTCAGGTGTCATACCTGTATCTATGATATAACTTTTTATTCTTTTAAAATATGCCTTTCTATTTTGGTATATAAACTAGATAAATCTAAGACTATTACATAGTGTATCTCAAATGTCACCCCTCAAGTCACCATGCACAGGAAAAATTGAAAATGGGAGCTAAATGTACCTTTATTTACAAAATACTCGTTACAAAATCTTACAAAGAGGTGGCCAACATGTAGAGAATTATTTTGTAAGTAAAGGTGCATTTAGTTACAATTTCCCACTTTCCCTATAAATGGTGACTTTAGGAGCAACTTTTGGGATACCCTATAGAATAAATAGGCCAAGTATGGCAGTTCTTACAAGCAAGGAGAGTATTTGTGTATTTATGTGGATATATTTGGAAATGTGGAGCCCTTTATTGTTATTTGAGAATTTCAAGTTAATTCTAAAAGTGTCATTGTTGTTGTGTTCTTTTAAATTGAGGCTACTGTGTAGTTTTTCCTATAGCCATAAAATATTTTTGTACACATAAATGTAGAGATGAACAAGTATTCCTTGACAGTTTCTTTGTACAAGTCAAAAATACTATGTCACTGAGCCTTCTTATAATAGTCGTTACTTAGAAGTTACTGAAAAATGTCATTTTTGTCTTTGGCCATGAAATTTACTTATAAGTCTGCATAATTTTATATCATTGAAGTATTTTTTTTCTGGAATTCAGAAATTAGGAAACATATTTGAGAGTTCTTAAAGGAAGATTTTATTGCTTTTTCTCTTTAATCTTAGGAATATAAATAGGGTCCTTTGACCATTGAAGTTGTATAGGGAACTATTATTGTTTAACTATTGGGCAAAGTCAAGTAATAAGGGAACAAAATGTTAATGAAACAATACCGTATCCCCACTTTTCTTTGTACCAGGGACTAGGTTTTTATTTTATCTATTTCTTTGTGTTTCTTAGTATTTGCAGTAGAAAGTTAATATTTAATATAGATAATTAGACTCTGAATAAATAATGCTTGTAGCAAGTAAGTTTTTTTCATTGAAGTAAAATCATAAATCAATGCATATTTAATGTCTTATTAATTGCAACTTTAGGAACATAATTGTTATATTTATAGGCTTTTATAGATAATTTTCAAGCAGCTAAACAAGCCCTTGCCGAGGCAACTGTTCAGGCAGCAGGAATGGCTGCTACTGGTGTAAAAGAACTGGCACAAAGAAGTTCCAGATTGGCATTGGATATTAATATCAAAGCCCCAGTTGTGGTCATCCCACAGTCTCCAGTTTCTGAAAATGTTTTTGTTGCTGATTTTGGACTAATTACAATGACAAACACGTTCCATATGGTAAAAGAGAGTCAAAGCAATCCCCCACCCATTATTGATTTGATAACAATAAAGCTGAGTGAAATGCGACTATACAGGTAAGCTTTTCACGAGTATATACCCAATCTTTTTCTAACTGTTCTACATTAATGGCTTTGGTATCTCAAGTATTCTGTTTACATCAAGATTTTATTTTATTATCATTATGTGCTACGTAGGTATATTTTTGCAGTATCAATGATGAGTCTTCAAGCTTTCAATTTGCCTAGGTAATTAGAAAAATGGTAAAATTTATTATTTGAGGAAGTATATTTGTGTTTTCTATAGTTCTTTAGAAATTATTAGTCTGTGGAAGAAATAGGGAAATTTCTTACAGAATACATTTATTCAGTTTGCAAATCCAATATCATCCAACTAGTATGTCAGCTTTGTGCTATGGATTTGATGCTCTAAATGAAAAAAAACAAAGAGTAAAAAGAGTAAAAAAACAAAGAGTAAAATTGAAGTGCATTCTGGTTGGGTGCATAAATGTTAATGATTGAAATCTCATCATGTTGAGTGTTGCCGTTAACAAATACAAAGTGACTATCCTTATCTTTCCTTACTTTTGTTGGTTTAAAGCCTGTTGTATCTGCGAATAAAATTGCAACACCTGCTTTTTCCTGATTTCCATTTGCCTGAATTATAGATGACCATCCCTTTACCCTGAGTCTATGTTTATCTTTTAAGGTAAGGTGAAATTCTTGAATGCAGCAGATGTCTGGCCTGGGTTTTTGTATCCAGTCAGCCAACCTGTGTCTCTTTAGAGGGCAGTTTAAGCCATTCACAATAATTGAGAGATTGATAAGCCAGATAGCGTTTTGGGTATTGAGTTTTTTTGAAAGTTCTGTGGACATTTTTAATCCTTTTGCCACTGTGGAAGTTGGAATTTGATCAAAAGTTTCTGAGTGAGTTTACTTTGGTGGTGGTGGATTGTGCTGCTCCTTATGGAGAGTAAGTCTGAGAATATCCTGGAGAGTTGTTTTAGTTATGGCAAATTTCTTCAGCATGTTCATGTCATTAAAGTATTTAATTTCTCCATCATAGATGAAACTCAGTTTAGCTCGACACAGGATCCTGGGTTAAAGTTATTTTGTTTAAGGAGATTAAAGGTTGATGACCACCCTCTTGCTTGAAAGGTTTCAGCAGAGAGATCTGCAGTCATTCTAATGTTCTTCCCCTTGTAGGTTATGGTTTTCTTATGTTATAGCTGGCAGAATTTTCTCCTTCATACTAACTTTGGCAAAGCTAATTATAATGTATCTGTGAGAATTTTTATTTGGGTTGAATCGTGCCGTGTTCTGAAACTGTTATCTGAATTTCATAATCTCTTGGCATGTCTGGAAAATTCTCTTTGATTATTTCATGAGGTAAAGCATCTGTAACCTTTGCAGCAACCTCATCACCTTCTGGAATTCCGATAAGGTGAATATTAGATCTCTTTGAATTACCCCAGAGCTCCCTGAGAGAATGATCTGTTTTTGTTCTCCACTTTTTTTCCTCTTTGAGCGTTTGGGAGCATTCAAAAGCTCTGTCTTCAATGTCAGAGATCTTTTCTTCTTCCCGTTCCATTCTGTTACTGAGGGATTCTACTGTATTTCTCAGCTCTTCGAGGGCTGCAAGTTCTTGCCTCAATGTGTCAAAATCTTTGGTGATTTTGTCTTTGAATTCGTTGAATTCTTGAGACATCTTTTGAATTACTCCTTAAAATTCTAATTCTGTCTTTACCACCATTCTGTCTATCTTATTTGCTATCCAAATTTTGAACTTGATTTCTGACCTCTCAGCCATTTGTTTGTGAATGGGATCTTGTGCTGTGTCTGCCATATAGTTCCTTGGGGGAGTTGATTTACTCTAATTATTCATGTTGCCAGTTTTTCCACTGATTCCACCTCATGATTGTTTTTCACCGTTGACTAGATGGACAGGTAAGGCGAAGTTGAATTGGGAGTTGCTGGAGTTGTGGTTAACCAGCCCTTTGTCAAGGATCTGGCACTGATGACTGCAGCTTTTTCCCCTATAGCTTTGCAAAGGACTCATACAGTGTTACAGTCTGAGGCTGAGGAAACCTGCTTGGTGTGGTGGGTTTAGGTGCCTCTGTCTTGTATTCAGCTGGTTCTTGTCTGATGCTAGTGGATCAGTGACTCTGATGGAGTCTTAGCTATGGATAAATGCAACAAAGACACCCCACCCCCCAACAGACAACAACTGGAAGAGGAAATTAACCCTTCCCATTACCACACAACCAGGGTACCACCCAAGAGCGTCCTTTGGTGATTGGCCCAGATTAGGAGTTCCAAACAAATTACCCAGTCAGTACAAACTCTCAAGTGGAAAAAAAAGGTCTCTAGCAACTAGATGGTGGAGGTCTACTGGCTGCTCAAATTTGGCTTGCTCCAGTCCTCTGCGGAGTCAGAAAGGCCCGACTGGTAGCAGAGTTGGACCAGGGGGCAGTGTCTCTTTCTCCACTTTGTTCCTCATTCATGCCCAGTCTCTGGTGACCCCACAGGGCTGAGGTCCTGCTCCCTCCAATAAGCAGATGAGCCAGGACTTTGTGCCTATCAGAGTCAAAGGAAGGTCAAAGCTCCCGCAGCCTAGCCACTACCCTCTGCCACCAGCTGGCTGGCGGAGCTGAGACCTGCCTGTCTCAGGTACTCAATAGCCACTAGCAAGTGTTCCACTTGAACTTAGTCTAATCTTGAGGGTAAAAAGTCAGCAAATGCTTTTCTCCCTCAGCCACTGCACCTTTGCCCAAGCCACTCTGCAGCACCAGTGTCCCTATACAGCGAGTTCTGGTTTCCTCTGGCAGTCCTCAGAGTTGGGGAGGTGTCTCTCCAAAATTAGACTCCAGTGGGATCGCTCGGTTGTTGCTGAATCTTTGTGGGAAGTGACCTTGCGCAGTTCCCAGGCAACTGCCACAGCCAGGGACTTCTGTCTGTAGGAGCAGCTCTGGGAGCACAGATCCAGCAGCAGGGTGGGGGGCACAGCACATGGTTGTGGCAGTGCCTGGCACCCAGTGACTTCAGCAAGACGATCCCTGGGCTCACGTCTCTGGCGGCTGTGGTAGGGGGGCAGGTCAAGCAGCTTTAGTAGGGCGGGAGGTGAGGCTCTGGGGGGATTTGGGGATGGGGCACTTGCTCCAACAGGATGGGGGATGCTGCTCATTAGCCTCCTCTTCGCAGTATCTGCAGGGGTTAGGCTTCAGGTTCGTCGGGCAAGCAGGGAAGGGTGGACCAGAAGTTCAGAATGGCAGGGAAAACGTTAGTTCAATTTTTCTGCCTGGCAAGAGTGCTCAGGGTCACAACAGGGTCCCTCTGGGGAAGTAGACCCCACTTCATATACCTCTCACCCGAGGGGTGAGACAGGAGGTCCTCAGTTCACTGCTTGCCTGTAGAAAACCTATAGGAGCAAATGAAGAGAAAAGAAAGAAAACAAACAAAAAAACAACTTTCTTGGGGGAGGGGACAGACACTTTTCCTTTGGGATGAATTTTATACCTGAAGTTTGCTTTCTTGGAGTTGCAGCATGCCTCTTCAGAGGTGACCTGCAGTTATCACTCTTCTCTCTCGCCTCGGCTCCCAGTCTTCAGCTTAATTGGGTACTTTCTGGACATTATCCTTCCCTCTGGATGGGAGCTTCTGTCGAAGGCTGGCTCCCGTCAGCCATCTTGTCCCTCCCCCTGAGTCTATTTTTTTATGGTTTTAAATAACACTGTAATGATGATTGGTATCTTTGTTCATCAGTACTTATGTGATTGTCCACACTCTTCTTTGGGATAATTCACCTATTTAGGATGAATGCCTGCAAATAGGATTACTCAATTACAGTATTTAACCAGTTTTCTTTGAAATAATTGTAAGATAGTTGATATTTAAAAATTTAGTTACAGCTTTTTAGAAAGCATGTTTTCATATTTGTGACCACCTATATTGTTTATACTTTAATATCTTGAATGCAATTTAGTTAATATTTATTGACAATATAACATGCTAATAATCTAAGCCAAGTACTGACAACACAAGAAAGAATAAGATAAACAGAGTACCTGTCCTCTTGAAGTTTTCATTATAACTGGAATGGTAGAGGACACAATAAACTAATAAAATGCAATATATTGAATGCAGTGATGGAAAAAGTTCAAGGTACTTGTGGGAGCACATAGGAAGAGCATCTAACTCAGATATGGGATAGTGCTGATAAGAAAAATTTTTCCAGAGGAAGTACATGAAAAATCAAGAAACATAGTATCTGTGTGGACTAAAACAAATGAAGCCCTCCCAATAATACTGATAAGCTAAGCAAGTTGAAACTTTCTTGAAGGAATCAGAAAGAATGCTGTTGACTGTTTTTTGGAAGTGAAATAGTGGACCATAACACAGTGTGTCTCAAACTTTCATAGTGACCCACCGAATCTTTTGACATAGCAATTTTCTTTCTTTTCTTTCTTTTTTTTTTTTTGAATACATGTATTTTATTATTCTTCATTACATTATTCCCCCCCCCACCCCTCCGTGGTAAGACAGAATTGATTTACAGAAAAGAATACAGAAAACACCAAAGCTCCTGCTAGAGGGAGAGATTTCAAGTGGGGAGAGAGAAGCTCTCTCCGTTCCTCTCCCGGTCTTTCCCCGTCTCCTCCTCTAGGCCTCTAGCCTCAGGGTATATATAGGTGTATGGGTTCCTTGGCCAGGAAACGAATGAATACAGT